>VBSM01003039.1:24302875-24320454 GCA_008086735.1 Cheirogaleus medius
AAAAAAAAAAATAAAAGAAATCCAAAACCAACTAAAAGAAAAATAATATGTACATACAAGATATATTCAACTTGAACTAGAGGTTCATATTAGAAAGTGTAATTAATTTTAAAAGGGTGCCAGTACATGGTTAAGTCATTGTGTTGTTTTGGTTTGGTTTGTTGTTTTTCTGGCCTGGAACAGTCTGTCCGGCTTATGTCACAAACAAAAGGTCCTCCAGGCGCATGTGAGGCATGATCTTTGCAAACTCTTCCGTGAGTCAGCACAGGCGGTTTCACTTTTGTCCTGAATAACATAATTCCGGGAAGCACTTCTCCTGCCCCGGTGCACTCGACCCCCTCACCCTGTGGTGTCAGAGTGTCACACCTGCTCCCTCCAGAAGGGGACAAATGATGAGTGATGGGCTGGGATTTCCAGAGGCACAACCACCCAGAGGGCGGCCACCAGAAAAGACAGAACATGTCCAAGGTCGGGTACCTCGATGAGCGCAGGACGGCATCGCAAGCAGTGGCCGGCCTCTGGAGATTCGGCTGGGTTCCTCCCCTAAGGGGGGCCCTTCCTGCCCCCCTGCTGCCTGGGAGACCCCGGCCCTCCTTCACAGCCAGGCTGCTCAGGGACACAGTGTCACTGCAGCGGCACCCCCAGGGCCCCGATGCTGGTACTATGGCTGCTGTCCCTGCCAGCCCGAGACCTCTGCTGCTGCTCCCATGTACCCGGTGGGCACAGATCTGCTTGGTGACGGTGGGGAGACTGTCCCCTCCCCAGGCAAGCACAGCCCAGACACCTCCCTCTCTGTGGATTCTTCAGGCCCAGGTGGGCTGTCACCAAGGTCTGCATAAAGAGAGGCAGGTAGCCAAGAGCGAGCTCCTGCCCAGGCCCTCCCATGCTGTGCCCTCCTCCCCAATTCCCCACGGAGTGAAGTCTCGTCTCCCCAGCCCAGCTCCTTCAACCCCAGCTGCGGTTCTTTCCGTCCTCCGCCGACCAGCTCTGCCTCTTGTACCTGGAGGGCACCTTCCCAACCCCATCCGCAGTCACATTCAATTTGCCCCCAAAGCCCCCAACAAGGCTCCCTGATGCCCACTCCCACCCAGGTCGTGGCAGGCAGTTCTGGGTCCCCGGCACTGTATTCCTGAGTGAATCCCTTTCCTGTTATCTCATTTTCTGCCACGGAGTTATTTTCCTTAAGTGCCAGTGTTACCCACCTAATGGACAAAACACGCCCCCGAGGCTTCAATTTTGAGCCCCCTGAACCCCGAGCAGCTCCCAGAGACCTTCCAGAGCATGTGCCCACAGCAAGTAAAGGGGTGGGTGCATGCACGAAGGGATTAGTAAGTAAGAAGGATAAAGGAAAGAAGAGTGTGTGTTTTTAAAATACACGATATATCTTTAAATATTTCCCCCAAATAAGGAACCGGGAGCTCTGCTCTCTGTCTGGGCTTCTGTGAACGTCCTGCCCTGTCACCCACTCCCCAGCGAGGCACATGGTGGCAACCACAGTGTGGTTCAGGTCTTGGGTCTGACAAAACTAGCTCAATGGGCAAGAGCAACCTTGCAGCAAAAAGGAGATGAGCTATCCTTAAACGGGAGGGGGTTCCGGGGTGGGGGGTGCTGGGGAGGTGTCTTGTCAGGGTCCAGTGTGAGCTGGGGTGGGGGTGGTGACTGGGGAGGAGGTGGGGGCAGACCAGGGTCCGGGGAGTTGAGCTGGAGTCGGGGTGAGCGGGAGACTGAGCCAGGGTGGGCTCGCGGGATGAGCGCGGGTCAGGGTGGGCTGGGATGGGGCGAGGCAGTGCCAGGGCAGTTGGGGCACTGAAAAGGAAATGTCGTCCGACAAACACGCTGATTAGCCCCTTTGAGGATCTCTCGACTCAAACACGCAACGTCTAAAGGGAAGGAAAGTAGTCCCCCATTGCACGTGGGGTGGATTCATTTATGGTGCAGGTAATATGATTTCAGGAAAAATTATTTTGTGGAAACATGTGAGAAATATATGAAATATAGAATATGTGTTTTATTTATGTTACAAATAATTTAATTTTATAAAAACATACAGATAAGTAGAATTTCACGAACAAAATACAATATTAAAAATTGACTATAGAAATAAATGTGTATACAAAACTTCACCGTCTACTTATATAATATAACTGAGAATATATCCTTATATATTAGTATGTGTGGGTGTGTATATACATTCCCCAAAGTAGCATAGTATCTGCAAACATGATTCTGCCAATAATGTTAACTACTTTGTATGGTCTGGATACATATTTTTTTTTTCTTTTTTAAAAGACAGGGGTCTCACTATGTTCCCCAGTCTGGACTCAAATTCCTGGCCTAAAGCAATCTCCCAGCTCAGTCTCCAGAGTCTCTGGGACTACAGGTGCACAACACCATGACCAGCTTTACATATGCTTTTTAAAAGTGACTTAGCTGTCTGTCTGACTATATTGAATATCATCCTGTTAAAATTATCAGGGAGTAATTAATTTAGACTTTTCCCACTCTCTGTATAAGACAACAGATAGGTATTGTTCATTTCATATTACTGCACTAAAGTGGCTGCAACTTAAAGTACATTACTTTCATTTTTCTTTTTTCCAAAATATGCAAAACCCTTGAATGTTTTGCCATAACAACTACTCATAGTCCATACCTTAAGAGAGCTTATGTGAGAAAGTACTTTGGACCATTGGCAATTTTGACATAGGTTTCTACAAGATTAGTGACCAAACTACTCTACCTTATTTCTTATTCAAAACCATTATTTAGACGGGTAATAAATATATTAAGCTCAAATGCACATAAATTGATCTGCTCAAAAATATAAAAAGATACTAATTATATTTAAAGAAAAATAAACCGAAAAGAAGCAAAAGGAGAAACAAAGGCAAAGATTTACTCAAGTGTACAGAAAAGAAGACGCTTCCCAGGTCACTGCCCCACTTGACTGGAGTCTTGTCGGTTTACCTCACAGGGTGCTTTGAAATGCCCTTTTGGTGATTAATTCTGTCCCCGGCCTTAGCGGGCACCTCGTCAGTGGCACCCATTGTGAGAGCAGGTACTTGTTTTGTGCATTTGCAAAAATAAGATCCGACTGTGCCGTGCACTCAAATACTCAAAATACCTAGTCATTTGCTTAGCTTTTGTTCCTCTAGTCACTGGTAGCCTCAACTTTTAATAAGCGGGAAAACATGGCTGATTAGGGAAATGAACAGAACAAAAACTTTGCAAATAAAGCCCTGCAATATAAATATTGCTCCTTTGAAATGGCTAAATGTAAAGGTGAAAGAAAGAAACTGAGCACCTAAGAACATCAAAGAGATCCACACCAATATCAGGGAGAACCCATCACTCAACTAAGCTTACAATTCTCTGAAATATGAGTTCTGAGCAGGCCATTCATTGTTTCAAGTTCCTAACTTCCTACTAAAGAGAATTCCACATTCACAAGAATCATTTACTCACAAGAACACAGCACCATGGTACTTCCCAGCCTGCAACTCTCTGACAGACACCCATCACTCACCTATTGCTGCCTCTGATGCCGTCTGGCTTCAGTTTTACTAGTTAGAGTAACAAGTGCCTCTTGGTCATTGTAAAATCAGAAGCATGTAAGTTGATCAAATGCTCCCAAACATCCACATGCAAAGTTTTAATATTTGAAAAAAATGTCCTGAGTAAAGTCAGGCCTATGCTATATTCAAATTTCAACAGTGGAGCTATAAAAGGTAAGAGCAGTTTTGTTTTATTTCATTTTTTTCTTAAAAGAGCATAATGAGCTAAAGCTTTACCAAGGGGGAAAAAAAGTAAACACAAAGTAAAATATATTATATGCTATCATAGTTTAAAATGTGTTATTGCATAAAAAAGGAAGTAGTCCTAGCACACTAGTTGACTCTTGCTACAGTGTTATAAAAATATAAATGTTACTTGTTTCCAAATTTTGGAATCAAACTATAGATGAAGTTGAGATAATTAGCATAATTACAGATTCAAGAAAATGTTATTAATCTCACTGGAAACAGAGTGAGACCAACACGAGGGTGGGATGCGGGAGAGGAAGTGGGAAAAGGTTAGGAATGCCTTTACCCAACAAAGGATCAGTTGAGAAATATTACTAGATGAAAAAGAAATTGAAGTTGCAATAAAACATATTATATAAGGAACTAGAATAATACATATGAAAAGTTATGGATGAGTGGGTCTGATCAAAGGGAGGGTAAAAAGTGGGATAAGTAAGCAAAAACCCATCTGTCATGGCAGAGTCATTAGGATTGTCCCAAATGGATAAATCACGACCATGATGAGCAGGCTGCAGTCAGCAGGGAGGTGGCCGCCGGGCAAAATGAAAGCAGGAGTGGCGGAAAGTGGCCGTTCTAGGCAGCAGACAGGTGGCAAGAACTGGCGAGTAACTGCCGCTTCCATGGCAAGCCTGCCTGCAGGACTCTGTTTTCTACCTCACATGTGCTATTTAACAAAAACGAGGGAAAGAAAGAGTAGAATATTAACAAAGATTAAAGCCAAATTAATGGGAAAAAATAAAGCAATCAATAAGGCTCTGTCTCTAAAGGTGAATATGTGTTAAAAGAATAATCTGGACAGTGGATATTATTTAACCAACATGGTTGGAAGAGTTGATTGTTGAGCTGCAAAAACACACACACACACCCCATAAATCAAAATACAATACAAAAAGACTAAAAAAAAGGGCAAAAATAAATTTATGAAGACATACATATTATATTTATTTCCTAAAATAGTTTAATAATCATGAGATAAGGAAGGCCTTCAAAACCATAAAAAAAGAATAAAATAGCAATAAACATATAAATGTACTTAACTACATAAAAAACTCTTTTATGTCAAAAATCATAAGTAAAATTCAAAAGAAAATGAAAAACAGCAAGCCAAAATTAATGACATACACAGGTTTATTTAAATATCAAGAGAAATATTATGTTAAATATCAGCATACATACACCAACAGTACAATTTTTCAAATGGATAAAGAACAGAAAAACCAAAGAGCCAATAAATACATGTGAAATATATATAACCTCACTAGTAAGCAAAACAATATAAATTAAAATATTAATGAGACACCATGTACTTAACAATAAAGATTATATTTCAGATCTTCACAGAAGATGGATTACTCAATTAATGGTGCTGGACAATGCCCTAGTCACACGGGGAAGGAATAAGGTTGGATCTTCACCTCATAATTTATGCCAAAATGAACCATGAAATATACAACCACAAAAACACTGAAAGAAAATTTAGATGATTATTTCTATAAACTTGGCTTAGAAAAAGCAATTTAAAGCATGACAGCAAAGCCAGAAACCATAAAGAAAAAAACAGATAAATCTGACTATACAAAAATTTAAACCTTCTCAGCAAAACAACAGTGTAAACAAAGTAAAAAGACAAATGACAGTGACTTTCACCTTCAGCTATGAGAAACTAGCTTCAATCAGACCCATTCTTCCACTGACAACAACCAGTAAAACTGAATAAATTTTATTTTTTAAATATCCATTTGAAGGCATCAGACTTCTAAGACAACCAGGACTTTTGGGCCTGACTATATCCCAGAAAGAAGGGAAAAGTACTTAGACGGGCTTCCGTTCTCATCACTGTTTCCCTCATGGCATTTGTGGATTCCTAAGGCTGGGGTGTTGAGACACTAAGCAGAAAGCAGTAGCCTCAGAGGAGTTAAGCAGAGTCTATCACAGTCTCAAGGGTTAAGGAGACAAAATTGGAGTTCGTGGCCTGCCAAGGATGGCAGGCCTGTTAAACATGCCCTGTTTCTGGTAAGCACTGAGGGCTACACCCTAGAGGTAAGGCAGAAAAAGACCAGACCTTACAAAGACTACAACCTAGCCTGCAATCTCCTGTCCCATTCTATCTGTGAGAAGCAAATTGAACACTCTCTGGAGAAACATAACACCACCCAGAGCTGCTTCAATTTTCATATCTAGTATTCAAAAAAAAAAATTACTAGACATATCAGGAGACAGGACCAAGAGAAAAATAGATAACAGAAAACATCTCCAGAAGATCCATATATTGTAATTATCAGACTTTAAAATAATGTCTCTTAAAATGTAAAGAAAAGAATGACATATTGAGAATTTTATTGAGAACTAGAATTAATAAAAAAATCAAATAAAAATTTTAGAAATAAAATACAACTAAATTATGAATGTAAAAAGCAATTAAATAGTAGATTAGGCTAAAGAGAGAACTAGTAAACTGAAAGACGGGTTAACCAAAAATGCCTAGACAGATAAGAAGGATTAAAAAAAGAGAGATGGGGGGGAAAAAGCATGAAATACACATGGAGCATGATGTAAAAGGTTTCATGTATGTGAATTTGGTGTCACAGAATGGGAAGAAAAAGAGAATGGGACAAAACAATAATTGACAAGATAATGGCAGAGAATTTTTCAAAACTGATAAAAAGCCACAAATTCAAGAAGTTCTACAAACTCCAAACAGGATTAAAAACTAAATGACAAATTAAAAAAAAGGTGAAACATAGGCTAGACAAAGAATTAATATCTTTAGCATATGTAAAAAAAATCCTTAAACCTCATGAAGAAAAGACAGACTCATCAAAAAATTGGCAAAAGATATGAAGAAATAATGCAAAAAAAGAAGAAATATAAAGGGCTAGTGGATTGATAAAAACAAATTTTTTTAAGGGCTAAGAAACATGTTATTTGAAACATGCCTCAACCTCACCTATCATCAAAAACACACAAATTAAAAAGTGAGGCATCATGTTTTGACCATGAGTAAGAAAAAATTAAAAAGAGTCAAAATAACTGGTGTTGGCAAAAGTGTGGAAGGAAACGTCCTCCCTCATCTTGCTAGCGAGCCTAAGTGTTGTGATTTGTTAAATGAGGTATTCTGGCTAAGTTTGGTGCTGTCAGGTGCAGCACATCAAGGGACACTGAGACTGGAATAATGAAATGATTAAGTTTATTACTCAGACCCTCACAGGACCAAAGAGGAAGGAGAAGCCATCCGGACATGTATGCTCAAGCAGCAGGTGGGGAGCAAGAGACAACAGAGGAGCCTTTGCTGGGGTCCAGGGTGTTGCCCAGGGGGGTTTCCCAGGACAGGGTTGCATTAATTAATTTGAAGGGACCGTGAGGCTAAGCACAAGAACTAAGGGGTTACGTTATCGTGTTCAAGTATAAGTAATGTGGTCAAGCAGCTCAGAGTAAGAGGCCTTATCTATTTAGAACATGAAAACAAGAACTGAATGGACACTTCCTCAAAATACGTTGGTCAAGGGTGACCAGCCGGGGAGAGAACAAGACGGATGCTGATGCAGTATTAATACAAATGACAGTTCTGACAGTAAGTAAGTTCACTCTTTCTAGAGGGCAGTTTGTTAATATGCATTATGTTGGGCAGGATAAGTTAGGTTGTGCAGCAATAACAAACAATCCCCAAGTCCTGATGGCTTATGACAAACGTTTACTTCTTGCTCACACTACCTGTGCACTGCAGGTTGGCTACCTCTTTTTTATACATTGTTTTTCCTCCCACGACCCAGGCTGATGGAGACTCTACCTAGAAAATTGTGGGTCTCCTGAAAGAGGACATGGCAAATCACATGCTGGATTTTAAAACTTCTAGCCAAAATTTATACAAGCCACTTTTCACTGAATTGTCCAGAGCAAGTGACATGGCCAAGTGTGATGTAATAGGGAGGGAAGTCTCATCCTGCCCCAGGGAGAGGCAGAATTACTTGTAAAAATAAGAGAATCTATCACAAAGATCCAAACTCAAGATCTAACAATTTCCTAAAAGAAAATAAGTAGCTTCAAGTGCAAAGATACACACAAATTGCTGTTACTAAATTACAAAGTAGAAATAACCTCCATGTCCACCAGGAAGTCACAGGCTAAATAAATGAAAATATCCAGGAAACAGAATACACTGCAGTCATTAAAAATGTGTATTTGCTGACAAAGTTGCCCTCAACAAATTACTAAGGAAAAAATAAGGTTAAATGTATCATGTTATATTAAATGTTTCTAAAGTTATACCCAAAATGTGTAATTATGTCTAAACCATGAATGAGCAGTAATTTTTTTTCATCTTTGGCATTTTATCTTTCTATGTTATCTTAATTTTTTACAATAAGCATGCATGACTTTTAATGTTTCAAAGACCAACAAAGCCATTTCAATATCTTTAATAATTAATGTTGAGTGTGATGAGGATACAGCAAAATAGGCAATTTCATACCATGCTGGTAGAAGGAGAAATTGGAATAATGATAATATACTTTCTAGTAATTGATCTAAAAAGAGACGCTCAGACTAGGCATGGAAGCTCATGCCTGTAATCCTAGCGTTTTGGGAGGCTGAGGTGGGAGGATCACTTGAGCCCAGTAGTTAGAGACCAGCCTAGGTGACATAGTGAGACCCTATCTCTACAAAAAAAAAAAAAGTGCTCAGAGAGCCAATAAAAGATATACCAAGACATTCATACGTCAGAGCATTATTTGGATAGAAAAACTTCAGAAACAACCAAAATGTCCAAAAATTAGTAAATAAAACTAAGATATATGCAGAAAATGGATTTTTAAAATCAATATTCTAAAGTATTTCTAAATACATAGAAATAACCTCAGAGTTTGCTTATAAGTGACAAGAGCAAGATCCAAAACTGTATTTATAGATAACTTTACAGACAGAGAAACAGACAGATAGTTCTTGTATTTCACAATGTTAACTAGAATTATCTCCAGGTACCAGTAATACAGGTAATTTGTTCTTGTTTTCTTTGCACTTCTCCTTCTCTCTCTCTTTCCCATTTTTCCACAATAAATATTTCTACTGGGTGCAGAATAAAATATCTAATAAATATTACTATTTAATGTTGTCATAGTAAAAGTGTAGAGATCACAGTGTGGGTGTGATCATTCACAGGGAAAATAAAGTGACCCCACTCAGAAAGAGCTTTAAATTCAGAAATATTCTCTCATGATGAAAACTTCGCTGCTTTTTGAAATTCAGCAAGCAAAACATTCTCCCAACTTCTTAGCCAAGCACATACTGCTGTTGAATTTAAAGCCAGGAAACACATGAATAATGTCCTGGTACATGTAAATGTATTGGAAAAGGCCCATATTTGCACTGCTGTTAAGTTAAAAGCCAGGAAACAAGTGAGTAATGTCCTGGGACATGGAAATGTAATGGAAAAGGTCCATATTTTTACTGGAAAGATCTTTTACCAATTGTATCTGTCTCTGACTACAGGAGACCAATGGCAACTTCCTAAATTATGCATTAAGATGCTGCACAGAAAAACTAGTTCAGCACTAAAAGATTGAAGATGAGAACTGTTTGTTGGTCTAAATGTCATCTTATAAAATGTACGGCCAATAAGAAGGAAGCAGTACACAGACACACACACACACACACACACACACACACACGGATACAGAAACCCAATGCACATTGTACTCTCACAGTGCCTCAGACCCAAAGGACAGTTTCTAACCAGGTAAAGGGCTGTTGGCTGTGGCACTAACACCGTCCCGTCCTTTCTTATTCGTATAGGGCTGCATCACAATTGCCCCTTGAACCATACTGGTTTGAACTGCAAGGGTCCACTTGTACACGGATTTTTTTCAACCAAATCACAGGCTATGAAACTTGTATATATGGGGGCCTGACTGTTCCTAATCGCAGGTTCTGCAGGGCTGGCTGTGGGACTTCAGTGTGCACGGGTTTCGGCACAGGCAGGGGTCCTGGAACCAATCCCCCTCCCAGATACCGAAGGATGGCTGTATTTCTCAGGTTGCATGACGGAAGAAAGAAATACTATGTAATTGGCAATGAACACAGACGCAGAGAAACTTTCAAGGCCACGTTAATATAGAACCCAAGGTCTTCACCACGGCCTGCGTGGCCATCTGCTGGGTCCTTGAGGACAGAGCCCCATGGCGTGTTCATCTCTCCATCTCCAGTCTCCCACAGAGGGCCTGGCATGGAGAACGTCAGCAAAGAGCTGGGATGGGCAGAGGCTTGACGGAGGAATCTGCTTCAGGGAGGATGGACAGGAGGGGCCGTACGGTGAGTCCGTCTATCTGACTCTAGGGCTCTGCTTTCTGCAAGGCCACTGGCGTGGTGCCCTCACCCTGCATGGTGACCATCACACACTACAGCCCTGGCCTCCTCTTCCACGGGGGCGCCCAGCCAGGCAGCAGCCCAGTTACCCCCAGCACACCCATCAGCCAGGCCGGCCTTTGGGCAGCACCTCAGTGGCTGATGAAAGAAGCCACAAGTACCCAGAAAGTGCTTTCTGATTCTAGAAGTTTCTCAGTGGGTTTCCTTTCACCAAATCAAGCGAAGTCTCCTGCTCCACAGACTCACATAATCTCATTCTCCAACTTCCTGAGTTAAATGGAAATGGCCACTCAGACTTGCAGTCAGACCTAAAAAGCCAAAACGTAAAGGGCTACAGCCCAAATACGCTTTCATACACCAAGGGCAATGTTTGGGGGACTTAGTTTCCAGCTCTGTATGCACCTATGAAATACTCGTTGACTCAGGTAAACGAATACTGAAAAGGCATTAACCTAATCAAGCATAATGTGAGAGGCAAGCTCACCACAGCAAGTCCCTATGAACGTCTGGCCTGGAACACTCTGTCCACTTGAAAGAGCATCAAATTTCAACAAGACATTACGAAAGCTTTCTCTTATGCTTGGTGTTAGGTCTTTTATCTTCCCCTCTAACTATCTTCACCCAAGTCCATTCTTCTGTCTGTCAGTGAATCCCTCGTCTCTTCTGACTTCATCTCCTGCCCGCTCCCTGCTGTGTTCTACACTAGCCCCTTGGCCTCCTGGATATTCTAGAACATTCCAGGCTCTCCCACCTGCTCCATCAGCCAGGAAGGCTCTTTCCTAGGCTTCTGAACAGGAAGACTTTCACTTCCTTCGGGGTCTTTACTCAAAGGTTCCTTTCTCAGAGCCAAGGGGAAATTTCAGCATCAGCCCAGCACTGCAAAAGGGCTGCCTGATCTCATCTCCTGAGCACTGACCCCTCCCTCTCATGCCTCGGATTACACACGCTTGCTTAGTCACCTCATGTTGTTTCTCTCCCCTAGTAGCACGTAAGCTCCAGTGGAGCAGCAATCTCCATTTCTGTCCAGTATTATGTCCTCTGGAATGGCACCTGGCACAGGTACAAACATCCAGTAAATATTTGCTAAACAAATGAATACATTAAACTGAAAGGAAGGCAACTTCATGCAGAAGCAAGAAGTGTCTCTAATGCAAACTATGTTTTGTGTATTTCTTTTTAAAGGGAGAAATGCAACATAGAAAGTGTTTGTTTAAAGGACATTAGTTAATAAAAATCCCCACGCCTGCCGGTGAAGCCAAAGCAAGCCGAGGAGAAGCGGCCTGAGGGTGGAAGCCGGCAAGGGCCGGAGCAGCCGGCCAGCAAGGCTGGGGGCGGACCTTGGGAACACAGCCCAACCCACTGGCAATGCAGGTTGGGTTTTGTTTTGTTTTGTTTTTTAATGATAGGAGGGATCCAAATGTGTTTGTGAAAGGGGGAAAGCACCGGCAGAGAGGGATAGCTGGGATCGCAGGGAGTGCAAGTCATCGACATCAGGGCGAGTCACTCGCAGCCAAAACCACTCCCTGGCCAGATACCCAGGACATCTCCTTGGCTCCTCAGATGTTTACCAAGCACTTCCCAAGCCCACTGTCCCTGGACACCCGATCAAGGGCAAAACCAGGGGCTCTGCTTTCAGAGCTGTCCCTGGAGGAGGGGACAAGAAAAGAGAGGGAGGGACTGGGCAAGACGGAGGAAAACCGACCTCAATCTTCTCTACAGAAAAGAAAGCCAAGACTGCCCAGGCAAGGAGAGAAACCCTGCCCAGGTGAGCAGAAAGAACGTCAAAACAGACGCCCTAAAACCAATCCATCCGTGGCTCTCAAAAGCGGGCGGGCATCACAACCTGCTGGAGGGTTTGTGGACGGCTGAGTGCTGACCCGCCCAGAGTCTGGGATTCAGGTGGCCTGGGGTGAGGTCCCAGGGGACCCTGCATGGTGACCACACCCTGAGGACCTCAGCAACAGGTCAGCAAACCAACCAGGGGGCAATGAGCAGACAGCTCAGCCCAGCTTCCATGTGGAGTAGGTCCAGCTTAAGGCTTTGCATACTCTTAGCTCCTGACCACACACTGCAACGTACAGGAAATTCACAGTGGGCACCTGCAAGTAGAACCGGCCTGTCTTTTATGCGGCAGGCGCTGCTGGTGGTGGACTGAATGCTGTACTCTCCTATTCAAGATATGCTGACATAAAGTTAGAGGGATAGAGTTTTTCTTTTTCATAAAAATCCTCCCATATCCTAGAATGGAAAAAGCTTAATGAAAAAAATCCTCCCTTAAATATTGTAAATCGGTACAGAAAGTAGACTAGCGACTGCTCAGGGCTGGTGGGGGAGGACAGAGGAGTGAATGCTAAAGACATTTTTGGTGAAGTGACGAAAATGTGCTGAGGCTATGGTGATGTGTGCACATATCTGTGAATGTACCAGAAACCATTGATTTGCAGACATTAAATGGGTGAACTGTGTGGTATGTAAATTCTATATCAATGCAGCTGTTTTTAAAATAGATTCCTTTTTCTTCACTTTCCCTTTCAAATTATTTCTATTTATTCTGCTTTGGGGGATTTCCCATTACCTGGAACTTTAATTAGCTTTCTTTAAAAAAAAATGTTTTCTGTTCCTAGGCATTCTATGACTATTTGAGTTTATCATTTAATTTTACTATTCAATTTTTTTTTCTTTTTTTTAAGAGACAGGGGTCTCGCTCTTGCTCAGGCTGGTCTCGAACTCCTGAGCTCAAACGATCTGCTAGCCCCAGCCTCCGAGAGTGCTAGGATTACAGACACGAGCCACCGCGCCCAGTCTATTCAAATTTTTTTAAATCAAATCACAGAATAGCAGAATTCCATACACACACACATACACATACATACACACATTTCTTTTTGTTTGTTTTAGAGACAGGGTCTCACTATGTTGCCCAGACTGATCTTGAACTCCTGGCCTCAAATGATCCTCCTGCCTTGGCCTCCCAGATAGCTGGGATTACAGGCATGAGCCACGGAGAATTCCATATTTTTAGATCTGGAAATCTTTTATATGTGAACCCATCAATTTTCCAGGTAGAGACGATGGGATTTTTTGAGTGAAAGTGACTTTTTCAAAGTCAAGCACATGTAGTTCTACTCAAATTATTTTAAAAACAACATCCCTCTTCCATGAGCAGAAAGATATATCAAAATACATATATTTTAATTAGCCCTTCAGTATCTGGTATTGTTTTAATAAAGTTCAGGAATATCTATCCCTTTGGAAAACAGCCATTACTTAGCAGGCTTTTTCCGTGTTATTATTTATAGGAAACACAAGCCTTCATGTACATGTTAGCACTCACATACCAAAACCAATCCATTTGCAAACTGGAAGGTGGAACCTGCCAGATGCAAACGAAAGGTCGATAGGAGTTTTTAATTACTTTCAAAGGTTCCTTCACTGAATTAAAATTAGGAAATAAAAAAATAAGAGTATTTTAAGTATTTTGGGACCCAACAGAGTTATTAATATTAGTGGAGTCACTGTAAGTCACTGCCTCTACAAATGACATAGATTTTGTTTTCTTTTAATTAACTCCATACCCATGTGCCTCATCGTAAACAGGCCCAAGGGATTCAGATCTGTTTACACTTGAGAAAATTTAAAAATGATTATTTCTATTAAAAAGAAATTCACCATAGCTTCCCTAGTAGGTGTTAAGTAACTGAATGTTTTAGAGAAATGTATTTAATCTACTTTTCACAAACAGTAGAGGCTTAATGCCCAGCTCTCTCCTCCCCTCTCCTCCAGGGCCCTCCCTGATCAAGGGCCCTCCTACTTCCCAAAAGGCCCCCCAAAAGATATACCTGTCCCTATGTCCTTCCTCGGGCCCTGCCCCCAGCTGAGTGACAGGTCTCTCCCGTGATGTAAGAAGCCAGCCCAAGGGACTAAGTTTAGACCAGTGCTTCCTTCCCAGGGGCCAGATAATATAGCTTGACACGACAGCTTTCCTCCAAAGTGGAGTTCCAGAAATTCTGTGGTTGATGCGTCCTTCAGCGTCTCTTAGGTAACGCTCACGTGCAGCCGCATCTCAGGAGTGGCCTTTGTCACAGGCAGGGAGACCAGCCATCCCAGTTTGCGGCGGACAGAGGGGTCTCCTAGAATGTAGGAATTTCAGTGCTAAAAAAAGCGAAGTCCCAGGCAAATCAGGGTGAGTTGATCCCCCTGCAGAGCCGGTACTTGCAGCTGCAAGTGGCCTCCCCGCATCACAGCGCGTGGAGGGTGACCTCATGCAGCCCACCCTTGAGCAGAGGACATAACAGGTGAGGAGACGTCGCTCCTCCTCCTGCTCCTCGGCACCCATCGCAGGCCGTGCCAGCTTTCCGAAACGTGCCTCTTCTGTCCCTAGGGCCTTTGAACAGGTCCCCCAAAGACCAACTCCCTCCACAGGGAGAAAGTCAGTAGGGAGATGGGGCTCTGGTCACAAAAGGACCCCACGGGGCAGCAAGCTGGGTTCAAGGTCTCCACTGTGGTCAACTGAGCCTGGCTCTGCTGGACATGGAATTCATTTCCTAGAAATCTGCCCATTATCTAACACCAGATTAAAAAATCCTAACTCCCAGTGCCAGCAAAACCGACTGAGGAGCTATGTCACTGCTATTTTTAGCAGATGACTATTGTCCCTGGAGCTTTACAATACAAAAGGTCTAGAAGTAAGAGATACAGACAGGCTCTCCCAAGGACAGGCAAGTGCGGAGGGCCGGGCCCTTTGGCTGCCAGCCTGACATGTCAAAGAGAAGCAGAAGTGGCCGGAACCCGGAATCCACCGCAGCCGCTTGTTCACAGTGCAGCACCCACCGGGACAGAGTCAGTCCCTGCAAGACCCAGGGTGGGCCAGAGCCCCGACTTCAGGGCTCTTTGCACTAACCTGTACCCAAGGAAAATG
Source organism: Cheirogaleus medius (assembly GCA_008086735.1). NCBI lineage: Eukaryota > Metazoa > Chordata > Mammalia > Primates > Cheirogaleidae > Cheirogaleus > Cheirogaleus medius. The sequence goes on from VBSM01003039.1 coordinate 24,317,954, forward strand.
CTGAAGAAGAGAAAGGCTTGTGACCACCCCTGGCACAAGGACCATCTTTCCCCTCCTTGAAACACTCTCCTTACTCAGCTTCCTTGAGTCTGGGCCCTTCCAATTCTCCTAAAGCCACAGTCTGCTTCTCTTCCGTTTCCTGGGGCAGCGTCCTACTGTCCACCCTCCTGTAATCAAAGGTGTCCCCAAGATCCACCAGCTCCCGTCCCTTCTCCCCAAGAGCACCAGCTGCCACTTTAACAGTTACAAGAATCCTTGCCACGTGGACGTGCCATTTTCTTCATTACTCCTCGTTGGCTAAACGTTTGCTTTGCTTCCAACCTTTTCCCTTGGCTAAAACTGAGCTAGCAGTTACTGGAAAACTACCTTGAGGTTAACTCGCCCACAGAAATAATAATAGCTCCGTTTACTGACTGTCCAAGATGGGGCAAGCACTTCTATACATTACTAATTTATTCTGCCTAGAACTTGTAGGAGGTGTTATTATCTTCATTTTCCAGATGGGGACCTAAAAGAAACTGAGGACCAAAGGATCACGTGACTTGTCCAGGATCATGTAACCAACCTAAGTCCACAGCCTTGACCCCCAAACTGGTTTTCCACTCCAGGAAGAGTTCCAGAGCTCCTCCAATTTAAATGTACCAGCAAATCATCTCAAGACCGTCTTCAATTGCAGGTTCTGATTCAGTAGGTCTGGGGAGGGGCCTGAGATCCTGCATTTGGAAAAAGCTCCAGGTGATGCCAGTGTTGCTGGTCCATGAACCACACTGTAGGCAGCAAGGTGCCCAATTTCCCAGCTGGTCCCCCTCCCACAGATTAACTAGGTCTGGCCCTGCTTGCACTTCCAAAATTAGATCTATTCGTGTAGGTGGGGCTACAGATAAAAGGTCATGCATGGGCCGGCGGTGGCTCACGCCTGTAATCCTAGCACTCTGGGTGGCCGAGGCGGGTGGATCACTCAAGGTCAGGAGTTCGAAACCAGCCTGAGCAAGAGCGAGACTGTCTCTACTAAAAATAGAAAGAAATTAATTGGCCAACTAAAAATATATAGAAAAAATTAGCCGGGCATGGTGGCGCATGCCTATAGCCCCAGCTACTCGGGAGGCTGAGACAGAAGGATTGCTTAAGCCCAGGAGTTCGAGGTTGCTGTGAGCTAGGCTGACGCCACGGCACTCTAGCCCAGGCAACAGAGTGAGACTCTATCTCAAAAAAACAACAACAACAACAAAAGGTCATGCATGCCTTCCTTCACTTTGATCAAACTTTTTACTTTGAAATAGTTACAGACCCACAGGCAGTTGTACCCTTCGCCCCCTCCCCAATGTTAACACTTTGCACAATCACAGTACTATAATAAAGCCATGAACCTGGCATTGCTGCAATCCCCGGAGCTTACTCAGACTGCACCCTGCTATGCATACGGGCATGCGTGTGCGCGTGCACCTGTCTATGCAATTTTAACCCACGTGTAGCTTCCTGTAGCCACCACAATCAAGGTGCAGAACTGCTCCAGCCCTGAGAGGCCCCCTCCAGCTACCCCCTTATAGTAACACTCCCTCCCTTCCCACCCCACACCCTGGCAACCTCCAATTACTTCTCCATCTCTACAACCGCATTATTTCAAGACTGTTACATAAATGGAATCATACAGCATACAATCTTTTGAGATTGGCTTTTTTCACTCAGCATAATTCCCTGGCCTGCCTTTATTTTTGAACCAGCCTCATTTGCCTTTCCTTGTCTCAGAGAAAGCGCCCCTCTAAATGTATTTAACACCCTTCTCTGGGCACCTCGAGCGCAGGCGACACGGGCACTCCTGTCTCCTTGTCGGGCTTCCCCTCCACACCCATGGCACCTCTCCCAGCTGGAATGTTCCTCGCCAGAGCTGCGGGCTCTGAGTCAAGAGCCACCGAAGCATCCCGGACACAGAAGCCACACAGAGATGCGTGACTCCCCCTCCCCCCGGACACTCGCTTTTCATCCTCGCTTATTCAAACCCGACATAAAGATGCCTTTGGAAACAGGCATTGTTTCTCTGTCCCTTTGAAACCGCTCTCAGATCCCACCGTTCCAATCCAATGTTGCCACCGAGCCAACTGTCACCCGGGATTTCACTTCCGCCTTAATTTCCATATCTCTGACTCAGTGGAAATAAGTAAAATCTACCTTCAACGAACTGTCCTTTAAATTTGGGAACACCATTTAAAAATAGTCTCTTCCCCATTCTTTTATGCACACACACACGTAACGACATCAAGGATTCCTGACATTCTACTTCATCTTAAAATATCACCTCATAAGATCCACAAATAGGTGCCACCATCGTCCTCCCACACCCTCCATCACAGCTAAAAGTGGCCTCCTGTCCTTCCCACCGTTCAGGTCTGTGCGGCTTCTGCCGACCCTTCCTTGCACGGCGGCTCTTAGCACACACATGCACACGCACACACGTCCTCATTCCACCTTGCTATTTTTAAAAGCTCCTTTCCAATCTTCATGAA
>VBSM01003039.1:24337190-24360443 GCA_008086735.1 Cheirogaleus medius
AAAAAAAAAAAAGAAAATTATGAGTTGCATACAGATATAAAAATGAACACCTGTTCAAGATTTTATTTAATGAATGGAGGAACCCTGCAGATGTTCCAACCAGTTTAACTCTGCAGAGCAGATGTGTTTATGGATCAGGAATGTTGAAATGAATGTGCAAATGAAGGCAAAACTGGTTTTCCAAGGTGGCCAGGCAAGAAGTCAGATGAAACTCTTCTGAACAGGACAGGATTTGCATACTGCAAACAAGAATCATGTTGCACTGCCACCAGTTACTGCACTAGGCTGAATAGTGTCCACCAAAAATTCACATCCACCCAGAACCTGTGACTGTGACCTCGTTTGGAAGTAGGGACTTGGCAGATGTAATTGAGTTAAGATGAGGTCGCACTGGATAAAGGTGGGCCCTAAATTTGACTAGTACCTTTGTAAGAAGAGGAAAATTTGGACACAGACATGGGAGATGTGGAAATGAAGACGGAAATTGGAAGGATGAACCGAAGAGTCAAGGAACACCAAGCATTGAAAGCAACTGCCCGGAGATGGGAGGAGGCGGGGAAGGACCCTCTCCCAGAATCTTCAGAGAGTGTGTACGTGCACCCTAAGGCCATTCAGACTGTGTCCTCCAAGACTATATGTAAGGGAAGCCATTTTGCTTCCATTATGCTTTCGGCTTGTTCTGTCTTCGAAGTTTAGAGTTAATCTGACACTTGCTTGCACAGCCACAGGCAGGGCACAAGATTAGAAAATGACCTTGAAGAAAAACAGATCAAGAGTCCAGAAGGGCCAACTGCAGACAGCTGATGACAAGATCCACCAGACGACCTATTGTTTGCTGATAACCATCGCTCACATCGGGATGAGTTGCACAAAGCTTGCTTCTGCTAAATACCCTCTTCACCCCTTCCCTTTATTGCTCAGAAAGCAGAGGAGATGAGATGATCTTTGAGACAATAGTCTACTGGCACTTGGACAAACCACCTTTCCTTCACCAACACTGGACTCTTGTGTTTGTCCTCGGGTGGCAGGCAGCCCAGCCTGTGTTCAGCAACGAGCATGGCCTCGTGACGCTGTGATTTCAGACATCCAGCCTCTGGAACTGTGAGACAATCACTTTCTATTGTTCTAAGCCACCTGGTTTGTGGCACGGTGATTGGTAGCCCTGGGAAACTGACACATTTACCTACAACTTACTGAGCTATAAAATGGCCCCAAGACAGTGAAAAGCTAGAACCAGATAACCTGGAGGGTTAGCTACCTAGAAAATGCATGCTTTCCCACTGAAGCGCAGACTTTTCCTGTGTGATATTAGAGTTACCTGCCCCCAGCATCCAAACTTGAGGATGAGCTGGTTTTTCTCTACCCAAGTCCATAATTCATAAGTCACGTGATTACTGTAATTGTTGGTGAGCCAACACTTACAACATTTTGTTTAATGGAGATATGGTTCTATATTCCAAATAAATGACTGACAAATAGCATTTTAATACACATCTTTGTTCATAACCTTATTTTAATATTTTAGTTTTATGTCCATTTGAGAAGAGCAGTGTAGCCAAGATTCAGAAAAATAACTCTTGCTTCTCTGAGATTCATTCCCGGGTATTCCATGGTAAGCCTCCTTATGGAAGTAGTGTTTTGGAGCGGGACATGTTAGAATATGGGTGGCAGGCTTCCAAAATTTGGTGAAACTTAAGAATTCTAATCTAATGTTATATTTAGAAAATGTTGAAAATATATTTATTTTATAATACAAACTATAGAGAACAAATATTAAGTCTCCTGAATGGAGAAGACAGACAGAAAATACAGCAAGAAAACCTTTAGAGGAAATTCATGTGTTAATGTGATGTGTTCTGTTTACCTGGCCTATAAAAATCTAGTTTGTTCTGCTGTTTCCTACTGTACAGTGTATGAGCTTTTTGTTTAAATATAAATATGTATATATTTTAAAAATAACATTGAATTTTATATACTGCAATAAAGTATAAAAATACACACTGAGTCTGTCTTCTGTCTGTAAAGATTAGCGTTTGACCTAATATAAGGGTGACATCCAACCACTGTTAAAAAAAAAATGACTTGTCTTGCCATAATGTCATTAAATGTGGTGGGGTTAGGCCAAGGACACAGTGCTTAGAAACTAAAGGTGACCTCAGCATTCCAAACTCCAGGCATGACAGGGTGCCTGGACCAGCCACCCACACCCTTCATCATTCCACAAGTGTGGGACCAATTGTTTATGCCAATACCTTTTATTTTTACATACTTTGGGGAGGGGGAGTTTGAAGAGGGCATCACAATTTTTTATTTTGTCATATACGGATTCATGCAAAAGGATGGAGTATTTTTTTCAGCATGTTGGATTTCCAAAAATGTTGTATAATTATGCCAGAGATTCTTGATTTAAATAATATTTTAGTCAAAATATTTTAAGAGGAATTTTTGTATGTTTATACATTTGTTTTTCCTGAAAAGAGCATTTTCTGCAGCACATAAGATTGGACAGAACTAGAACATAATATCAGAAGTCTACAAAGTGCTGTAGGTTTTGTATGATTCAGCTTTTTCCTTCACCATGATTAAAACAACAACAACAAAAGCCAACCTTTCACGGCAGGGAAACTCATGTGACAATTTGCATTCTGCCCCTTGCCAAAGTTTTCTTTGGAGAGGAATCTGAACAAATTTTTCAGATTATTGTTTAAGCCAGTCCAAAATTTCAATCAAATAACGATTAGCTGAATTAGCTTAGGAGATGAAACTTCCAGTTTTACGAAAGATTGACTTAACACTCCTCCTGTCTCTATGACTTACGGTGAACAAACCCATAAAGGAAATTGAGCATAATTTAAGAACAATGGCTCAAGATTCTGTTGGAAAAGAACTGTGGTTTTCTCAGGTCTTGGTGATCATCATGAAACCTGATCATATTTTTGAAGCTGTGTGAAAATTCTTCAGAGTCAGTTGGCCAAGTAGGAAAAGAGTGTTAATGCGCCTTGGCCGTGGTGGGGCTGCAGACATGCTGGGCTTTGCTGATTCTGCATGAAAACCACAGGAAAACACTCATTTCTGGTGCATGCTGTGTCATGCACCGTCAGCGGTGCCTTTCGAAACTCTGCCCAGGAATTGATAAGAAAACTCCATCTTAAGGTAATCAATTCTACAAGAAGCCATGCACCGGCCCCCAGGTGATTCGCTTTGCTCTACATGGAGATTTGAATGCCAGTCAGAAAGTGCTGCTCCACCGAATGGGAAATTAACATTCTTACCTGCTGGCCCAGGCGGGTCCTATTTTAGGAATACTAGAGAAATGCTATACAGCTTGAAACTCCTTAAAGTTATATCTTTCAGCAAATCTTGACCTATTAGACAACTATATTGGGAAGTTTGAACATAAATGTCCCCTTTTTATAACATTTAGAACCTAAATCAAGTCATGGGAATCATTACTAAAACTGTCTTTTTATTTATTTATTTTTTCAACTTAAAACTTTCAAAGATAATGTTCTTAAAAGAATTTCATGGAAAAATAAACTTTTATGTAGTGTATGAATAGGTAAAATTTGGGGACTATCTTCTAGATGTCATGGCTGAAAAAAATTCCATTTCAGGCTTATTAAGAAATCCCCTTTCTCCCAATGTTCCATCTGAGCCAGACAACACCACCAAGAAGAAATTTTGAAGTTCAGGCTCTTGCCAAAGATAACGCCCAGGAAATCACCCTTGTAGGTGGCCTGCTGAGAGCATCCATTGCCCTTTTCCCCAGCTAAGGGTAAACAGATTTTTCCTTTGTGCACACTCTCTCTGCACTGGGAAGCCCAGTTTTCTTGGAAAGTGATCCACCTCTGGTTCCAGGGCCTGGTGCCGGTTGATTCTGGCCAATCAGCACCGCACAGAGTCCTGGTCACATCATTGGTCCAGGGGTGATCACATGATAGAAACTGTCCAATCAAGTGACCCTCAGAATTCTTATTTGGATTTGCAGACACACTCAATCTATGTCTCCTGCGGCATGTGAAGGAGGAAGTAGATGGCTTGGATTGGTTTTTTGTTGTTGTTGTTATTTGTTTGTTTTTGAGACAGTGTCTTGCTCTATCAGCCGGCCAGAGTGCAGTGGAATCATCATAGCTCACTGCAACCTCAAGTGCCTGGACTCAAGCCATCCTCCTGCCTCAGCCTCCCAAAGTACTAGGATTACAGGCGTGCCACCATGCCTGGCTAATTTTTAAATTTTTGTATGGCTAGGGTCTTGCTATGTTGCTCAGGCTAGTCTTGAACTCCAGACCTCAAGTCCTCCTCCTGCCTTGACCTCCCAAAGTACTAGGATTACAGGCAAGAGTCACCCTGCCCAGGCAGCTTTGACTTTTACAAGTTCACAAAGGGAACAGGTCTCAAGATAAAACTGTCTCTACAAAAGGAATTTCAAAAAGACAGATGGAGCTCCTAGAGCACATCACTGAGTCATTGCATTAAAACATGCCCGGAAATCTGCCCACCTCTGGACTTCTGTTATGGGAGCCAATGAATCCCTTTTGTCATTTAAGCCAGTTTAAGTTGAGTTTCTAATTACTTGCCACTTGAAGAATCTTTGATAAATCTGAATTTGGAGCCAGGAGGTGTGTGTTGCAAATCATCCCCAACATGCTAACCTGTTCAGAGAACGGTGAGGACACCTCTAGTCCAGTTTTGAAACTGGCAATTCTTGTTACATGTTTGAAAAATGGTTAAACTGTCTTTAATTATATCTAACGAAATGGGCCATTTAGCTTCCGTGATAGTTTCGGGGGACTTGGTTGGAAATGTTCTGGAATATGTTGGCTAACTCTCATGACTCTTGTGTTATAATCCCTGTTAATTACAATAGAGAATCTTAACTGATACAGCCATTTTGTTGAATAGCTAGGTAAAATTTCTGTCCTCAAAACAAGGGAGAAAGCATTCTTTTTGTTATTCAATTTTTACCCACACATATTTGATTTTCCCTTCCTATGGGCTTGGAAAACAAATCGGTCCAACAGGCTACTTGTCATAATGAGCTCCATCCACCCTCCTCCTTAGGAGGGGCACATGCAGGACTCCAAGCTCACTCAATATTTGTATGAGCTGGCAATTTTTAAAAAATGCATTTTTGAAGATAAAAACATGATCTTCTATCATTACCATTGTGTTGGTTTATTTTTGGTCACAGTGTTATTTGTTTTGAAATTTCAAATAACATTAAAGGAAAGCATATAGCTTATATGTTTTCTCTAAACGGGAACAGATTTTAAAGTTTGAGAGTATTCTGCCAGAGAATCTGGAAGCAGAGAAACTAAAGCTGCTCGGGTACTTTGTCAAAGGAAGCTCAACCAAAAATAATTGAAAGATCATAGAACAGTAATGTTTGACAAAGGAATTAAAGACGAATTTGATTTACCAAAAAAAAAAATCACTTTATCTTTAACTTTTATAGAACTTGTCTATTTTGAAAGGCATGAGTAATTGAACTGATTTCCACTTATATCCACCTTCCTGCCAAAGCTTTCAAAGCATGTGTTTTCTAATGATGATAATGCATGTGCCTTGCCTCGAAGCAGCTCCAGGGAGCTCAAAGCATTTTGCAGATATTATCTCATTAGTCCTGACTCTATCCCCAGGTACTTTACAGACATTATCCTGCCTTTTAAAAATGATTGCAGCTCAAGATGGAAAATGACACCAAATCTCCTGCAGCTCTTTTTTTAAAACACTGTATGTAAACACTGCATGGATTAGCCTAGGTTCTTGGTTGCAGACAACAGAACTCCCACTGTAGTTCATTTAAGCAGAAAAGGGGTTTACTAAAAAGATAGTGAATAGCTCACCGAACCGCCAGGAGAGACAGAGATTCTGGTCCACAGGCTAGATATCCAAACTCATTGCCACAGGTTTTTTTTTTTAAATAGACATTTTAAAATGAATTTTAGATTTACAGATATATCAAGCAAACAGCACAAAGAATTCCTATACGTCCTGCTCTGTCTCCCCATTAATATCTTACACTAGTATAGTACATTCTTGTTATGATTAGTGAATCAGTAATATTAATACATTGTTATTAACTAAAGGCCAGATTTAGATTTCCTTAGTTTTCACCTAGTTTCCATTTTCTGTTTCAGGATTCTACATGCATCTAGTCATCATGTCTCCTTAGATGCTTCTTGATTGTGACAGTTTCTCAGACTTGCCTCATTTTTGATGTTTTTGACAGTTTGGGGGAGAGCTGGTCAGGGATCTTGTAGGAGGCTCCTCCGTCAGAACCTGCCCGATCGTTGCTCAGGATTAGATGTGGGCTGCGGGTTTCAGGGAGGAAGACCACAGAGGCAAGGGCCCCACCGACCACATCACAGCAAGGGTGCATGCTGTCGACACGACTTGTCACTGTCGACGGCGGTCAGGTCTTCCCATGGCAACACTGCTCTTTCATCCACCCCTCATGGTGCCCTGCACGCAGTCGGCCCTTGATAAGCCTTCAAAGACCTTGAATAGATTTGGGTTCCACCTGACAGTTAATCAAAATCATTCCTGGGCTGCTGGTAGGCGAGGGAGGGTGGGCGCGGGAGAGAGCGACTCTGCGGTTGAACACACCTACCGCAGCGGTGGCCGGGCCCTGGGTCTCTCACCAGCCTGCATTTCAAAATCCTACTCAGCAGAAGGCTCATTTACTGAACTGGGATTTTCTCCCCTCCCCCGACCCAGGCGTAGAAACTCTCCTGGGACCCTCAAGTTAGGGGGTGAAGTTTGTTGTTACAGGGGTAATAAAGCTGACCGAACCTCCTGGAATCCAAAACCCCAACATGTGAGTGGGCCAGGCCTTGGCAACTCTGGAACTAGGTGTCCCATGGGTCCAAAGCACTGTGAGAATAGACTAGAGGAGATACCTGCCACAGGCCCGGCCATCCCTGTCTGGTGTTATGGACTGAATGTTTGTGGCCCCAAAATCCATACGTTGAAGCCCTAACCCCCAATGTGATGGTATTAGGAGGTGGGACGTTTGGGAGGTGATTAGGTTTAGATGAAGTCTTGAGGGTGGGGTCCCCATGACATTAGTAGTGCCCTTATAAGAAAAGACACCAGAGCTCACTTTCTCTCGGCCATGTGAGGACACAGTGAGAAGGTGGCCGTCTGCAAGCCAGGAAGAGAGCCCTCACCAGAAACCAAATCAGCCAGAACCTTGATCTCGGACTTCCCAGTCTCCGGAACTGTGAGAAACAAATGTCTGTCGCTTAAGCCACCCAGTCTGTGATATTTTGTTACAGCAGCCCAAGCTGACTAAGATGGCAGGTTTCTCTGTGGTCGTCTGCCCTGCTGGCTTCTTCGCCCTCTACCCAACCTGCTTTCTCTACCTCATCGAGTCTTCCCCTCACAGAACCATGATGAGCCCCTGATCCCTCGTGGCCTCTGTTCTACCTGCTAATGATGTCTCAGCTTCAATTTTTGCTCCTACCTGGTGAATTTTCAAAACCAGGAAGGCCATGGGCCCAGTCCCTTCCTTGCTGGCCAAGACTGTCCATGTCAGTGTGTCTGTCCAGCCACGCATGGTTTCTGTCAGGTCTGGAGCCCACCACACTCCGCCAACTCAGCTGAGGCCAAGAAGGGGCCAGCGGGGCCTGGGAGGGGGAGCCTCCCTGGGGAGGGGCTGTGGGCATTCCCGGAAGCAGGGTTCACAGGGCAACCCCAAGGCATGGGAACAGGCCTGCCTAATTTGCCGCTGAAACAGCAGGAAGGTTTCAGAATCACCTGGGGATGAGGGGTGGTGGCTTCCAGCCCCCACAGGGGACGGTGAGGAAGCCTCACCTGCAAATTTCTCTTACCCAGTCCCGTCCCCACTAAATTTTCCCTGTGGAAAAGTTAAACACGGTTCGACCTGTTTCACAAGAAGACATTTTTGTAAAACCAGCCCAAGCTAATTGTCAAACGTGTCCTACTCCAGACCGGATTTCATCAGTCTATTTTTAAAGTAGTTTCACATGTTTGTGCGTCTTGGTGGGGGTGGGGAAACAGAGTAACCCCGCAGCTCGTGTTTACAGTGACTCCCTGGGAGTGGCACAGCATCTAAGGAACGAGGGACCGAATTAGTCAGACTGAGGCGCAGTGGGGTGCTGCTCAGGGTCGCCCCCACATCTGTGCTGCTGCCGCAGCCGTCACTCACCCTTCTCCCTGGCAGAGCCCTGCGCACGTGGGCGGCGTGGGGAGGCTCTGTTTGTTCCTTTTCCACCTTGCACAGCGTGTTCTTCTAGCAAGGAATTTATTCCTGTCTCAGAGCTGGCGCCTCGCGGCGGGCATGGCCTGGAGTTGGGGCACCCACCGCCCATCCCCGAGTGGTGCAGCTCGCCCTGGGGGGCTGCCTGCAGCGGGGACGCCAGCCCAGGCTCAGAGCCCAGGGGAGTGTCCGACGAGGAGCCAGTTCTCCCAGGTGGAGGTAAGGACAGTGACCTCCTGACCCCTGACCAGAACTCAGGGGTCCTGGACACTCACAATCCATCCAGAACACTGTGTGCTCACGCAGCCACACGGGCATGCACACTCACACTCACACCCACACTCACACACTCACTCTCAGTCTCTCTGTCTCTCTCTCACACTCGCGCACACACACGGCACCGTGTGATCCCTGAGAGCCTCCCTCCAGCGGTCTCCTATGCAAGACTGCAAGTGGTCACAGGTCAGGTCAACGCGCCCTTTCTGGTACATTCCGATGGCCACCACCCAGGCCTTTGAGAGTCTGGGCTCTTCCTCTGCAACCTTCCACCTTCTGAAATCACCGCTCAGGTCCTCAGACAATGAAGAGCAGCAGGAAGGGCCAGGGACAGGGGTGGCCGTGGTCAACACCCCCCTCCAGCCACTGTGGAGTCCCCGTGGCTTGGCTCAAGGCCTCTCAGCCCCTGCCTCAGCCAAACTGCCTGAGTCCAGCTCCTCAGCACACCCTGTCTTTCCCTCCCACCTGTGGGGCTGCCATTCACCTGGAGCTTTCTCATTCCAGGCTTCACCTCTCAAGATCTGACACTTCGCTCAGCCCAGCTCTCTTGCCCCAGAGTGGCGTGGGAGGAAGGGGGTCGAGCTCAGCTCCGCACGTGTTTATTGTGAATGACAGCAGGACAATGAGGCGCAGACACGCTGTGGGCAGAGGGAAGACACAGGGGGTGCCCAGGATGTGGGGGTCCTCACCATGAGGTTGTGGCATGGAGCTAGAGAGTGAGTGGCTCCTCCCCCAGGCCACCCTGCCCTCTCCCTGCCACAGGCTTCAGACCCCAGGCACTGCCCTGGCTCTCCTGGGACAGCCTGGGCTGCGTCCTCCCTAAAGGGACAGACCTGCATCCCCTCCTGCAATTGGCTCCTGTCCCCAGAGCCTTCGGGGGCAGCAGGAATGAGGGCCGGTCATAGAAGAGCCATGGAGGGACCTCCCTCAGACTGAACGGAGAACTGCTCTGCAGGAAGAGGTGCGGTGGCCTGTGCCTGCGGTCCCAGCTGCTCGGGAGGCTGAACCAGGACGGGAGGCTGCCGTGGGCTGTGATCGCCCCACTTCGTTCCAGCCTGGGCGACAGAGCCAGACCTTGTCTCTAAAAGAAAAAAATATTCACAGGAAACCGTGAATCCCAGTGTCCTTCCATTCTTCCACTGACTGTTTCCCTCCTGCCACTCCCAAAGCTGTCCCGGCACACGGGAGCTCAGGCGGGGATCCAGGAGTTAAAGTGGGTGCTGGATTATATAAGCGTTTGCCTAAAAAAGAAAAGGAAGGAAGCTCCGCGGAGCCGGATGTGCCGCTTTTCAGTTAGTTTGCTGGAGCACGTGGACTCCTCGGTGGGCAGTACTGAGAGCCCGCCTCCCTCGGGGCTCTCGGGCATCACGCCTGTGGCTGGGGGGACCCTCCTCAGAGCCCAGGGAGCCCACGTGGTGTCAGCTCGAGGACGGAAAGACTTTAGATGATGCGTGAATTTGGCAGAGTGCCATCTTATCTACATTTGGAAACAACTTCCTCGATACTTTTTGGTTTTTGTTTTAACCATACCGGTCACAGCGAGGTCCTGCGAAACACATTTCGGGAAGTTGAAATGAATGACAAATTATTTAAGATCATCACCAGATTATGAAATATCATCAAACATGGCAATCCTCCCGGTTGAAAACGAGATAAGCTAAGAAGTGTATTTTCAAATGTTTTGGCTGAGTTTGCTTGCGTTAAAGTCTGGAAAGTACAATTACAATAAGGTCTAGTTTGAGTGCAAATAATATATTTAAACTTTAAAAAAAAAAAAACCACTTGCAAAAGGGCAGGGTTGCTGAGAAAGCCCCACCCCCCCCCCCAGCTCCAGGGACATGGTGTCTGCAAGGACAGGGGCCGAGTGCCACAGCCTGGTGGCCTCGAAAGGAGCCAGGCCCACAAGGCTAAGCCGTGGGGCAGGGGACAGATCCACATCTGTAGGAGACTTCGGTAGGGGAAGGGGACCCTCCAAAGGGGCATAGTTAGGAAGGGATTTTTGGAAGTGATGGATCTGTTCCATACCTTGATTACATGATTGCACGTATTTGTCAAAAATCATAGACTGATATACTATGTAAAGTATATAATACTACAAATTAAATTATACTATATATATAATTATTACACCATATATAATACTGCATATATCTTTATAAATTATACTATGTAATTATCGAACCATACATGATACTGCATATATTTCTATAAATTATACCATATAATTATTATACCATATTATATTATAGAATTACATAATATTACAAATTATAACATAAAGCATAAATGTAAATTATACGTCAATAACCCGACTTATATAAAGACATTAGGAGGGTGGTCGTCACCGGTGGTGCCTTTTCTGAGAGCCAAGCGTCTTGCCCCGGCCCCGCCCTCCCACCTGACCCACAAGGGCTGAGTTAGGACGGGATTTGCCTCTGGACAGCCTGGCACCCCTTTGTCCCCTGAGAAGGGACATCAGAGGACAGGAATGCCCCACAAGCATCTCCCTGGGCCATGCCCAGGCGGGGGTGTCCCTGTCCCTCAGGCTGGGACGGGGACCCTCCCAGGCTCAAGTCCTGAGAGGCCAGGAGCAGCCTCACGTTTGCAAGGACAAGGGCAGCCTCTCCCAAGGCTGCTATTTCCACCACACCCAGGTGCCCCACCCAGGGGTCCCTGGATCCAGTCTTGGTGGCCCCTAGTGACGAGCCGGGACCTGGGCAACTCTGTGCCTTTTTGTCACTCTGTCTGGCTTCCTCCTGCCCAGGGGCTCGCCACCGTTTCCTTCAACAGCAACACGGCAGATGTGACGTCCCCACACAAACGTCCTGGAATTTACCGCTGAGAACACGGGCGCCTCCTCACGGTGAACGAGCTCTCGCGGGAGGAGTGTTTGGCTTATGCATCAGTTGTCTTAGGATGGGCAGAAAAAGCAGTTTGGGGTGAATCTCAAAAAAAACCAGAAAACCCTTTCATGTATTTTCTACCACCAGAGAGGAGCTGGGATTGGTTCCCTCGGGCTCCTGGGTGCTACAAAACTCGCTCGCAGTGGAGTGAGACAGCCAGAAACTGTCTTGGAGGCGTGTGCGAAGGCACGTGTGTGCGCATATGTGAGCCTCTATGCACATGTGTGCGCATGTGTGAGCCTCTATGCACGTGTGCGCGTGTGAGCCTCTATGCATGTGTGCGCATGTGTGAGCATCTATGCTCATGTGTGCGCATGTGTGAGCATCTATGCACGTGTGTGCATGTGTGAGCATCTATGCACATTGTGTGTGTATGTGTGAGCCTCTATGCATGTGTGTGCGCACGTGTGAGCATCTATGCACGTGTGTGCGCATGCATTCACACAGCTGTTCCAAAGTCTCTGCGCTCGCTCACTTGCTCTCCGTTGGATAAAGATAAGGAATTCCTAGCCATCTCCAAATTCTGATTTCTTTCAACATTGAGCTGCCTCCTCTGTAGATTCCAGCTTCATGTTCAGTGGGGGAGGCTGTGGTGTCCCCCAGGCCTTGCTAACCCTGGCTTCCAGCAAGGCACAGGGGCCTGTGTAAGTCCCTGGCAAGTATTAATATTTAGGGTGATTTCCACAGGGTCGCTGGAAGCCTTCCCTGTCCCAAATGTTTACCCCCAGGGCTCAATGATTCCAACAGGAGTGACTCATTCCCTAGGGTTCTCCTCCCACCATGCTTTTCCAAAATGCAGACCTCCTGGCAGGTACGTTGTGGGTCACATGGGCCTTGGGCTGGTCACCCACCGCTAGGCGCCTCCCTACCTTCTGCCCGACACTGTGGGAGGCCCTCGGGGGCTCCCAGCCTGGATGGTGGGTGACTCCCAGGAGCACAAGACACAGTCTTAACGGTGCTGGCCCGTCTTGTTCCAGAGGAAAGAGACAAATCCCACTGCCTGCATCATTCTTGTGTGTAGGACGAGTTTCTAAACTGGCTTACTTTGAAAAACTAAACGCATCCCAAAGCATCCCCGCTTTTTATAGAACATCAGTCCCCGGTTCCAAATTAGCAACCCTTAATCTGCCGCCGGTCTAGTTCTGAGGTGGGCGCTAAGCCGCTGGGTGAGCGCTGCGCCCTGGCGTCAGCTGGGATCGTTCCTGCCGGCAGGGAGGGGCGGAGGGGACCGATTGCAGCAGGGCTGTGGGCGCCACAGCAAACCGCCCCCACAGCGCTCCACAGTGTCACTTCTCCAGCTCAGCGACCTTTCTTTCCCTCTCGTGCCACCAGCCGGGTGGGGCACACTCCTGGGTTCGTGCGTCCTGCATCTTTGGTCAGGAAGGATGCATTTTCCATGCAAATCGGGAGGTTTGGCAAGAAACAGAAGCTGTCCCCTGAAAGCTGGGGCTCTGTCCCTGCGCTGTGGCTGCAAGCGCGCACCTGGCACGGCTTGCCCCCTTGGAGTGGGGCGAGGAAGGGCACAAGCCGTGCCGGGGGCTCTCCTGGTTTGGCCCAGGGTTTTCCTTTCCTGGGGCCACCATAGCATAGCGTCACAACTGGGTGGCTTGAAACAACAGACATTTATTTTCTCACAGTTCTAGAGACCAGAAATCAAAAATCTAGGTGTCAGCAACGCTGGTTCCTTCTGGAGGCCCCGATGGAGGATCTGTTCCTGCCATCTCCTCACTGCTGTGGCTGTCGCAGTCCTGGTGCACGTCGGCCTGTAGGCGCCTCGTCCTGTCTCTGTCCCACCTGGCAGGGCTGTCCCCCATCCTCTGTGGCTCTCAGGGCGGGCTGCTGGCCAGGGCGCCGGTCGTGTGGAAGGAGGAGGGGCTGCCCTGTTCCAGTAGGACTGCATTTGAACTAAATCCATCTGCAAAATAAGGCCACTTTCTCAGTTAGGAGTGGACATGAATTTTGGGGTCACACTATTCAACCCAGCGCCCTCAGTAGCAGAGACATCTGCAGGCCCAGAAAGCAAGCCTGGCAGGTTCCCTGTCGCTGTGTCCCAGAGGCGGGCTATGCCCAGAGAACACCGCCCCCGCTTCAGATGGAAAGGAGTGAGGGGTGCCTCGAAAGTGGAACCACGTATGGCGGTGAGACAGAGCAGGCCCGTCCGCAGCCTGCAGCCCGCCCTAGGCTCTCCCCAGCGGCCAGGCCCTCCCTACACACTGGGGGCTCCACTCCCTCTGTCCCCTCCCCCCAGAGACAGGGTCCCACCTTCAGAGCTCCTCTCTCCTTTCCATGAAACGGAATGATTGCATCATTACATGTGCTCACTGTGCAAAACTTGGAAGACTTCTCCAGCTTATTATATAGATGGCCCATAATCCCGCTACTCTCAGCATGTTAGTGAGCTTCTTTTCAGCCATATACGTATTTAAAATCATGCTTTGGACTCAGATGTACAGAGTTGTAATGGCCACCCTCAGTCCAATACACATCACCATTTGCACATGAGTTGCTCGTTTTATTTTACTTATTTATCTAGTGAGTGTGTCCAAATAGAATGCAATGTAGCAATGATCGCTTGCTCCCTCGAGTTTCTGTGCTGGGCCTTGCTCAAAGCACACATTCGTTTAATCCCCAAAATAACCCTGGCCCTGGTGTGCCAGAGCCAGCCCCAACTGGCTTGTGAGGGCGGCTGTTAAGTCTCGGGAATTTTGTGACTAGGTGGCTAAACCATGGTAGCTTGATATTAGCCATGATGGGAGTATTTACCCCAGTGGAATCAGCAAATGCAGCAAACCAGGGTTTTTTTTAATCAAGAGCCCCTTTGATGTCACCCTACTGCCCCTATGGGGTTGGTACTCTTGTCATTCCCATTTTACAGATGAAGAAAACAAGATACGGAGGATAGGTAATGCCCAAGGACACACTCAGCAAATGACGAGCCCACATTTGAGCCCAGGGAGGTCTGTAGAGCTCCTGTGTCTAATGACACTGTCCCCATTGTTTTTGTTTTTGTTTTTGTTTTGTTTTGTTTTTAGGCAGAGTCTCGCTCTGTTGCCTCAGCTAGAGTGCCGTGGCCCCATCATCGCTCACTCCAAACTCCAATTCCTGGGCTCAAGCGATTCTTCCGCCTCATCCTCCCGAGTAGCTGGGACTGCAGGCACACACTACTACGTCCAGCTAATTTTTCTATTTTTTGTAGAGACGGAATCTCGAACTCTTGGCTCAAGCAATCCTTGCGCCTCGGCCTCCCAGAGTGCTGGGATTACAGGTGTGAGCCACCGTGCCTGGCCTGTCCCCACTGTTTTTGAACTCTGATACTTTCTACCCATCACTAGCAGCTTCCTCAGTCATTAAACATTCCTCAAAATCTCACTCTCAATGGCTACATACTTTTCCATTACGTACACATACGGTGACTTATTCAATTACCCCCACTGTGGAACAGTGGTGTTGCTAGTGTTTTCTTCTTGTAAAAATGCTTTGACCTACCTTTCTCCTCATCGGTGCTTGTCCTGTGGGTCAGCCCCAAGGACCTCCCTGGTCGGCAGGGCCCCAGGCTGGGACCTGAGGACCCGGCTGCGGAGGGCTATCCCAGGGGCGGGTGGACCCAGGTACAGCAAGAGCCGCCCGGCCGTGTGTCCCCAGGAGAGCTGCATCACGTTTCTTTCTCCCCAGTGGTGAATTCAGCCTCTACTTCCGGAGTGGCGAGGGGGCAAAACTTCTGGCAGATTCACTGTGAGAGCTCACTCACACTCACGCCCACACCCCTACACAGCCACACGCGCTCACACGCACACACAATACACGGACATGTATGTACACGCGTCCTCTCTCTCTCACGGCTTCCTGGGGTGAGGGACGGGGCGGGGGGCGCTGTGTGAGATGGTGACGGAAGAAAATGCAGGTTTGGACGTGCTCTGCGCGAATCTCTTCTCCAGCCTTCCCGCAAACACCCGAAATTCATTCACTTGGCCACGGTACAGCATTCTGGATTTTTTGGGGTTTTTTTTTAGTAGAAATGAAGCTAATGAAAAAGTCTTTCAGATCACGGGATTTTTATATACTGTACCTGAAACTTCGACCTTGAACTATCTCTGCACACATTTGACACAAGAAAGGCTACCATGCAACTGTTCTCAGGGTTACTTAATCATAATTCTGCTCTATCCTCTTACCAAGAAAAGAGAATTAAACAGATGGACCCTTCATCTGTTTCTTATTAACACGGCATTAGTTTGATCATGATAAAAATTTCACATCTATTAATGTCTCTTCCAACAGTTCCTAACTCACATTCTCTCTAAATAGTTCAGAGAGCAACATAGCCATTTCCTTACGTTACTACATCAAAGGAGAAATCCGGGAGCCCCTGAAGTTATAAGTTTTGGCTTCCCCCACCCCACACCCCCACCAAAAAAAAAAAAAGGAAAAGGAAACATATGCTCCTAAGATCGCGACTGAGTGGGTAGAACATTAGGCCACGTGGGTTCTTCGCTGATAGATTTCCATCAGGAAATTGTGACTGAAGTCCAGTCATGCGCAAGGCCGGGGCTGGGGCTCTAGGAGAGTTAATGATGGGGAGTCAGATCTGCCCAAGTAGCTGTGTGGCTTTGGGCAAAGTACTCAACCTCTCTGAGACTTGGGTTCAAAACGTATGAAGGAGACGAGTGAGACCTCCTTGTCCCCGTGAGCGTGGGAACTAAATGAGGTGGCGTCTCCTGTGCTAGCAGGCACACGCCAGACACCAGCTTCCTCTCACCTCTTCCGGAGCAGGGACCTTCACAAGCATCTGACCCCTTATCCCGCTGCCCCCAGGAAGGAAGATTATGGCGCCTCTGGCACAAGTCATTTGTCAATTCAAAATGTTAACATACAGTTGCTTTAGTGCATATTAAGTCACAAACTAAAAATTATGCTACAGCTATGGATTCTAGAATTCTCTCAAGGCAAGAACTAGCCATGAAAGTCTGCAATTCTCCCTACGTGAATAGACTCGGCTGAGGTTTGGAAGTGCTTTTGGAACCCACGTGTGCCTGTCGTGTGCCTGTCGTACAGTGCTTGCCAGGTGTTTATTGAGTAAAGGAACAGCCTGTGTGTTAGGTCAAGCCGTGTCTGCTTCCAGGAGCAGAGGCCTGACCGCCAGTGCGGAGGGGCTCGCATTTCCCAGATGCTGAGAAGCAGAAGTTAGAGGCTGCTGGCCATCAGGGACTCTAGGGCTTTTCCTCATCTTTGTCAGGTTGGCTCTTTAGCCCCAGACTTGTTTCCTCCTGGTTTGAAAAGGGCTGCTGTAGCTCTGGATATCACATCTACCATCAAGACAGCAAGAAGAGGCAAAAAAGGAGGTTGTAGCCATGTCTGTGGTCTGTGTCTTTTATCAGGAAAGCCAAAGATTTTGCAGAAGCCAGTTGACTTCTGCTTTCATTCAGTGAGCCTCTAGCTGCAAGGAGGGTGAATTTTGCTGGGTCAAATGAAGGTTCTTAGCAAGGCAGTGGGGAGGAGTTGATGTTGGGTGGACTGCCAATGGGTCTGCCGTGGACACTCAGAATGGCCTGAATGTAGTTGTTCAGGAAAGAGCTTGATAAATAAATTCTAAGTCGGTGCCTTTGTCAGATGAGAGGAACTAGGGCCAATACCGTACCCAGAGCTCCTTCACTCAGGGCCTCTATTGCTTCCATGAAGACAGAAAGAACAGAAAGTGGGAACTGGTCAGCACAAACCAAAAATTCAGTTCCTCTCTAAAGCAAGGACACCTTTACAGAATGGAGTGATGTCTTCTGGGGACATTACCTTGATCATCCTGTATATTCATACTTGTTTTGTAAACAGCACTTGTGCCAATAAACGAATACCACTGGCTTTTTAAAAAAATGAACATGCCTAGATGTTCTCATCTAAATGAATATCATCACGGGCTGTCTTGGGAAATAAAACTTCTAAATAACACGGCTGCCTTTGCCCAAGGTATCTGCGTGATGCTTACAAAATTCAGGCTATAAGTCACGTGAAAATCAGTTGGATTGCTTTAAATCATTCTTCATTTCTCACCTGAAAATGCCTTATCAAATTGGCTCACCTGCCTCGCTCCCCACCTGTTTGTAGAATTCAAATCAATCCGCAGAGAAAGAAGGGTTTTTTTGTTTTTTAAAAGTGAGAACATATTCAAAGCAACTCTGCACAAGGTTCGAAAGCAGCTCGAGTGTGAGGGACTGAAACTTGCCTCCCGGTCCTCAACACGACCCTTTCCGGGACCCGTGCACTCTGAGGGCGTGGAGGATCAAGTGCTAACTCGTGGCCCCGGCCGTCTGCACGAGGTGTCTCGCTCAAGGCCCGCGTGCCACAGGAGAAACACTTAGAGGACGACTCGGCACCTGCAGGCGCAGAATTCCCACGTGGAAAGAGGAAGAAGTGGGCGATCTCCCGGGCCAGGCTGGTGCTCGGAGACGCCAAGGTAGGAGAAGAAGCTGAACTGCTTACCTGTTCCAGCAACTGGGCTGCACCCCCGGCCCCTGCGGTGTCCACAGCTGCCAGCCAATGAGACCAGTGGCAGTAATGTCAACAATGGTGCTGTCCCCTGGGAAGGCCACATGGGGAGGACTGGCCGCAACGTAGCCAATGGGTGCTGACAGCGAGGAGGGCCTGGGGTGGCAGATGTGGCCGGGACCCGCGGGTGGAGCCACGGAGGGCAGCCCCTCACTCCAGGCCTCGCCCTGCCCCCGCGCTGGCACCCCGAGTTTATAAGATCGGGGGACCAAGCGAGCACACGCTTTGTGAGGGTGGCGCGGGTGTCACAGCTGTTCCGCCTGGGAGACCCGAATGAGAAAGATGTTAACCAGCTCCTCGCAACTGCTGGTGCCCTCTACCCAGTTATTCACCCACTCTCTTCCCACAGACAGTCATTAAGCGCCTACTATGCGCCAACAAAGGGCACAATGACGCTTAACCATTTGGGAGCCAAACGTGACGATAATATGAACATAAATCTCTTTCTCGGCCAAGCCCAAGAGCGGTGATGGCTCAGATCCTTTATGGGAAAATCATCAAATCGTGGTGTTTAATAAAGGCAGATGGCGCACACAGATTTGCTGCACAATAGGAGTTTGTCTACGGAGCGTTTTCATCGAAGCGTTTTCAAGGTCTTTAAAACTATTAAACGGCCCCCTGGGGGTGGCCACCTCATGCATCTACATGCGCTTGCTTGGTGTCATCTAGCAAATATAAAGGCCGTGGGAGAACTGTTGTTATTGGTCACCAGGAGAAGTGGAGCTGAGGGCCCGAGGGCAGCTCGCTCACCCAGGAAGAGAGAGGCCAAGGGAAAAATTAAACCCAGAGCGAAGTCTCACATCCGTATGGACTCACATATAGGACTCAGCGTCCGTCTCCCTCCCGAAGCAGCAGCCCCAACCCTGCAGGCGAGCGGGAGGGGAGCCGGCGGGTCCTCCTGGCCCCGGCAGAAAGCCCGGAAGGCTCCGAGCCGCTGGGAATCCTTTGGGTTGTCCCGACTCTGCCTCCTTCTCTGGCCTGTCCACGTCTCCCTGCTCTGTTCCTGGAGGCCCCGTCTGAGATGGGCTTTGATAGCAATCCTGCCGCAGCCTGGCTTGGAACCCCTGCACCCACAAACTTCAGGGTAAGCCCCACAACTCATGTGGCCTAGCAGACCCTTCATTGTCTCCATGTGTCCCCACCACAGAAGCATCTCTCACCTTTTCCTGGGGCCACCTCTCTCTACACAAACACACATGAGTGCACGCTCACACACGTGCACGCTCACACATGCACATGCGCTCCACTACACGACACCCGCCCGGCTCTCTCTCCCCGAGCCCCTCCCCTGCCTCTCCCCGGCCTGACGTCATCCTCGACCCCACCAGTGTTCTTCCAGGAACCCTCTCGCCCCTTCCATCTGAATAGGACAGTTTTCTTTATGCCCACGTTCCCAATGCACAGACAACGAGACACGGACAGACACGTCTTTCCCCCGTCAGGCTCTGGGACGAAGCAATACAATTGCTTCCCACGTCCAAGCTCCCTCTAGACCGGTATGAAATCCTCCAGAGGTCACATCCAGGCCTGGGCCTGTGCCAATCAGAAGTGGCTGCAGACACGGCTGAGCGCTGCATTAACACACTCGGTCCTCATACAGCCGGCCCAGGGGTACTGCTGCTCTATCTCCCCTGGCAAGGCACAGAGAGGGTAAGAAACTCTCCTGACGTCACAGAGCTGGTAAGAGGCAGAGACTGTGCTTGAACCTAGGCAGCTCTAGCATTTGCTCTCTTACCTACAATCTGAAGTGCTTGGCAAGGGCCCTCATTCCCAGACCTTCATCACTCAACAGTGCCCAAGACACTGGATATGCCACAATGATCTGTGCTGCATAACAACCGTCCCAAAGACAAGAACCATTTCATCATGCGTGGGGATTCTGTGAGTCAGGAATCAGATGGGGGAAGCAGGGAGGGGTGCACAGCTGTGGCCGGGATCCCCTGGAGGCCTCTTCACTCTCAGCCCCGGGCTGAGACGGCTCGAGAGCCAGGTTCGGCTGAGCCCGTGCACACACGGAGCCCTTGTACATGGCGTCTCCGTGTGACTTGAGCTTGTCTCAGCACAGCGGCGGGTGTTGGGGGAGCATCCCGAGGAAAGCCAAGAGAAGCTCAGACGTGTTCCGGCCTGGCCTGCGAAGTCCTCGGCGTCGCTCCTGCACAGCCTATCAGTCGCAAGTGAGCCACAGGCCAGGCCAGGCTCCCGGGGCCGGAGAAAGAGACTCCACTTCTGGACAGGGAGCAACACGGTCCCGGTGCGGAAGAGCGTGAGGGCAGGAGACAACATCATGCCACTTTTGGAAAACACAACCTGCTACCCACTTGCCTGGCCCAGGCCCACCTCCTCTAGAAACTTCCATGTCCCAGCTGTAGTTCACTTTGAGGCCCCACAGGAATTGACTGCTCAGTACGGTGGTCTTAGTGTCCCTGTGGCTGGAAAACCACTACTTAGATCCAACATGAGTATGACGGTGGGGACAGAGTTGGCACTTAAACAGGAAGGCCCAACTGCTCCTGGGAGTGGCCTCTTTCCCGTGTTGTCGTGGAGTCTCCTGGCAGCGGGGTGATCGGGAGACAGCAGCGTTGCGTTTCCACCCAAAGCTCTTCTCAACTTCCAATTGCTGGGGGAGCTTGCAGGCCCAGGACCCCCAACAGAGTCGGGTTGAACTACTGGGGTGGGGGGATCAGCTTTGGCGGTTTTTACAGAGTCGCCAGGTAGTAACGTTGAGCACCGAGTCCGAGAACACCTGCTTTGGATGGGGACCCCCCTGTGACCATCCATCTAAACCACCTTCCATCTTCACAGGCCACGTAGGTGTGTGGGGCTTTCTCCGGCTTCTAGATATGACATATTCTTTTTAAAAAACTCGGGCATCAAGCTTGTCCCCACTGGTGGAGGACAAGCAGCTATTTGAGCTGGGGGAAAAAAAAAGGTGCAGATTCTCTTGGCTCAGCCCCCGCACTGCCCTGTGGGGGCAGCGGATGGAGACTCGAGCCGCAGGTGTGCTGTGCGGCTGTAATCGGACACCGTGACTCAAGCCACGGTGTCGAGAGTCCAAGCGTTCTCCCCAAGGCCTGCTTGCCTGTGAGAGGCATTCTAAAGAGGTCCCCGCCTCCGACTTTCCTTTCCTTGGCCCTTGGACAGCGTGAAAAGGGCAATATGTCCTCACAAATGATACTCAAAATATGTTCAGCAGCAAATTTTTTTGTGGGAAATGCACAAAAGCTTGAAACATTGAAATATTAAATACATTTAAATATTTTAGATACTCCTGAGATGCCAGCTGGCTGAACCAATCTTTTTTTCCCGATGTGGTGTGAAACTCACAGATACCAAGTTGGAGCAATTTATCCGTAACTGAGCCATGAAGCCAGGGCAGGCGATGCCCACTGCCCAGGTTGGGGGGAGTCGTGACTTCTATGTACGAACGTGGCCGTGGTCGTCTTTCCTTGGAGCCTGCGTCCTGAAGGTGACCTGACTTACAACGTTCCAAGAGGACGGGATCAAGAAGATGAGCTGTGTGTTGGGTGCTGGGCGCACTACCCCAGTTTTGACCTGGAGCCTCAGACCTTGGTGGCAGCTGTCCCTGGCGGGGTGACTTTGGGCAAGTTACTTCACCTCTCATCCATGCAATAGGAGACAAGAGTGATACCCACTGGGGTTGCTGGGGACTTAAATGGCTTAATGTGAGTGAAATATTGCAAATGTTCCTGACACAGAAGGGCCATGAAGGCTTAACTATCCTTGCCCCTGTCGTACCATCCACATTCACCTGTGGTAGCCAGCAAGGGCGTTTTCACATGGTCATTGCCATTCCTTGGGGCCCTCGGGGAAGGGAGGGTCGCACAAACAGGAAAACACACACAAGCCTCCTCCGCGCACCCCACAGGCTCCTACTCGCAAGAGGTGTCAATCAATGCAGGTGGCCCAGTGCTTAGCTTACCTGCAGACTGCAGGGTCACAGCTGGGCTCTAATACTGCAGACATACATGGAGCCTGGGCTCTTAGATTCCTCTAGAAGTTGACTTCATCCCAGAAGTGATTTTCTCCTCATTTTGTGCCAGGAAATTATGCTCTTCTCTCCAGGGCAGGCTCCAGACCTCAGGGACTCTCCGAGGGTGTCAGTATTAAGGGGGCGTTGGCTCCATTCACAGACCACCAGGCCGAGGTGGTGGTTTCTGGGAGCGGCACTGTCCCTAAAATTTTCATAACATGGATTCTTTTTTTTTTTTTAACTTTTCATTATAAATATTTTACTTTCATTATAAGAATTTTTACTTATTTTCATTTTTAACTTTGGCTTCTTTATTAATTTATTTTTAGAGGCAGGATCTGGCTCTGTCACCCAGGCTGGAGTACAGGTGGCTGTCATCATAGCTCTCTGCAACCTCAAACTCCTGGCCTCAAGCGATCCTCCCGCCTCGGCCTCCCAGAGTGCTAGGATTACAGGCGTGAGCCACCGTACCCAGCCTTTTTCACTTTTTTGATGGTGTCCTCTGATAGAAAAAAGTCTTTAATTGTGATAAAGTCCAGTTTTGCTATTTTTGTTGTTGTTGCTTGTGCTTTTGGTGCCTTATCTAAGAAGCCATTGCCAAATCCAATGTCATGAAGCTTTTCTCGTATGTTTTCTTCTAAGCATTTTATAGTTTTAGCTCTTAGGCTTAGATCTTTGATCTATTTTAAGTTAATTTCCATGTGAAGTAAGGGTCAAAATTCATTTTTTTGCATGTGGCTATCCACTTGTCCCAATACCATTTGTTGGAAAAATATTCTTTCCCAATTGAATGGTCTTGGCACTCTTGTTGAAGTTGAGTTGACCATAGACAGACATGTAGGTTTATCTCTGGACTCTCGGTTCTATTGCATTGGTGTGCGTCTATCGTAGGCCGGTAGCACACTGCCTTGACCACCCATTGCTTTGTAGTGTGTTTTGAAATAAGGAAGTGTGAATCCTCTCACTACGTTGTTCTTTTTTAAGATTGTTTGGCTATTCTCGATAAGCTATTCATTTTCTATGCAAAATAAATGCTGGGGCTTTCTCTGAATAGCAAGTGTGTTTGTAATTGTTCAGCTAGCTTACTTTTTAAATTGTTTTATTGGTATTTGTGTAGTTATCTAACTTTTTAATCACTTTATTGACATTTCTATCCATGATTGTGTTCATCAGTTCACATACCTAAAATATTAAAGAAACATAGGAAGACACGAAGAGAAAAAGAATGATTTGCAACGTGCCTCTGGACTGTGCAGAAATACGCTCATGTTTGGCCGGACGCGGTGGCTCACGCCTGTAATCCTAGCACTCTGGGAGGCCGA
>VBSM01003039.1:24360543-24373552 GCA_008086735.1 Cheirogaleus medius
TATATATATATATATAATTAAAAAAAAATACGCATACGTGTGGAGGGAGAGATTTGCAGGGCTGGAAGACACTTTGACCCAAGTGCTTGCTTGGCTGAGCCAGAAATAAGTAACAGAGACCCAGGGAAGGTCTGTGGCTTTGACTCCAGTTATATAAATTAACCTGAGTCTACAAATCGCAGGGATTCCAAAAGGCAATGAACCCTGAAATTTGCACCTCAGAGATTGTCACCCTCCCTCCCCACTTCCGCCCCAGGCTTCATACTTTCCTGCCACGTTTTCCAGGTAGGTGGACCCTGGGGCTGTGAGCTGGAGGGAACCCACCTCCAAGGGGGCTTCAGTTTGCACTCCTGGTTTGCCTATAGCTTTCCAGAGCCCTGTTTCTCGCAGTCCTCATGCAAACCCGGACAGGTCAGGCTCGGGGAGAGTGCGGATGAGCAGGGCAGAGCAGACAGGGCTTCCCTGTTTCCCTGTAGGTGGCGGAGGTCCTAGGTGCAGTGGCTTGCTGCAAGGACTGACAAGACTCCATAGAGTTACACTCATGGCTAAGATTCATTACAGCAAAGGACACAGAGAAACATCACAGGAAAGATAGGTATCAGCAGAGTCCGGAGAAGTCCAGCCCAGGCTCGTTGATGCCTCCTCATCTGAGTCCACTCAGAACGTGCATCTGCTCCAGCAGAGAACCACAGGGACGCGTGCGGAAGACCCAGGGGACCTCACGAGAGTCTCAAGGTCCAAGGGTTTTTGTTTGTTTGTTTTTCAAGACACAGTCTTGCCCTGGGTAGAGTGCAGTGGCATCATCATAGCTCACTGCAGGCTTGAACTCCTGGGCTCAAGCCATCCTCCTGGTTCAGCCTCCCAAGCAGCTGGGGCTACAGGTACACACCACCACACCCAGCTAATTTTTCTAAATTTTTGTAGACATGGGTCTCACTCTTGCTCAGGCTAGTCTCGAACTCTTGGCCTCAGGCAACCCTCACGCCTCGGCCTGCCAAAGTGCTGGGATTACAGGCTCCAGCCACTGCACTGCCAGGCCAAGGTCCAAGGTTTTTATGGGGGGGTTAGTCACATAGACATCCTGCTTAGCAGTCAGCCGTGCCAACTGAAACCCAGGACCCCAGCAATGGAACCCCACTCACACCATCAATCTTGATGTTTGTGCAAACCACCCTGACAAGCTGGGAGAGCATGGCCGGTTGCTCTAGGTGCACACAACAAAATCATTCATCACCGACACAAAAACCTTCTGAAAGCCCCATTCCTGAGGGTTGGCCAAGGGTCAGTCATTGTTTTAGGTTTCCTTGGAGATGTGCAAGGAGCGAGAAACCAGCCTGCTGTGCTGGCTCCTTGCTCGCATCTCAGATTGTCCAAGTGGTCACCAGCTTGGTTATAGATGCATCTAGATGGCGTGGAGTGGGGCGGTCTCTGGAAACCGCTGGCCACTAGGCTCCATCACTGTGGCCGTGTAAAGTGAAATGGGAGAACAGTGCCATAAAAGCACAGGGACAGATTAAAATATTGAGCACATTTATTTACAGGTAGGGGCCATTCAATCAGCAAATATGTACCAAGCGTTTCCAATAATAATTATTGTTGTCCAACAAGTAGTTACGGGCTGCATTCTCTGTGCAAGGTGGCCTGGACAAGTAGGGGTACAAGAGGGAGAGCGGATTAGTCGGACACTGAGGCTCTGCCCATGGACATTCCCATCTGTCTGCCACAGAGGGTGACCAAGCATCCTGGTTTGCCTGGGACGGAGCAGGTTCTTCATTAGTGATGAGACGAATCCTGGACTAACACAAACTGGACACGCTGGTGGCCCTGCTTAGCAGACAACTGGTCACCCTATTGCTGTGGCAGATACTAAACAAGCAACTTCACGGTCACCTGTTCAAATTGTCACCAATGCTGTGAAGGGGATGTGCAGGGTGCTATGAGGGCCTCTACAAGGTCAAGAGCACAGCCCCACCAAAGCCACTGCCTCTGGTGGCCCCATGGAACCACCCCCTGGGGCCCACACTGACTCCCAGGACCGGGGCCTGGGCCCCCGAGGCCTACTGCTTCTGGACCCAATGCCGGAGACTTCAGGTGGCCAAACTGGACAGTGACCTACACCAGCGATCTCCACACCTACCCACAGAGGCCACCACCACTGTGGATCTGCCTGCCTCTCACCAGAGCCTGGGAGGGGCCCACCGGACCACTCCCCACCACCTGGAAGTGGAGCCCTCCTCCCACGATGAGTGTTGTGCCACCTCTGCTCCTTAGTCCCGGGAGGGTTTGGTGGGTGACAGAGCCTGCACTGGGTTGAAATAGTGCCCCAAGAATGCATATCTTTCTCTGAACCTCTGAATGTGAACTTATTTGGAAATAGAGTTGTGGCAGACACAATTAGTTAGGTTAGGTTAAGGTCATACTGGGATAGGATGGACTCGAACTCTGATCTGACTGGTATTTCCATAAGATGAGAAGACACCCAGAGACGTCACGCAGAGAACACCATGTGAAGACAGAAGCAGAGATTCAAGTTCCGCAGCTGCAAGCCAAGGGATGCTAACGGTTGCTGGCGACCACCAGAAGTTAGGAAGAAGCGAGGGGGACTCTTTTCTGAAGCCTCAGAGAGCGTGGCCCTGCAAGCATCTGGGGGTTGGACTTCTGGCCTCCAGAACTGTGGGAAAATACATTTCTGTCATTTCAAGCCTCCCAGTTTGTGGAACCGTGTTACGCAGCTCTAGGAAACTAACATAGCCCTGGGAGACTAGCGACATCGCTGCTCCAGGGGCCGACAGGCTGTTGAGGACCAAGCTGTCTTCCCCGGTGCACCCCCCTCCCAAGAACCCCTCAGTGGGCTCCAGCAGCCCCCGCCACCCTGCCATTCCCACAGCACGGCTGTCCCTGGGGTGGGCACGAGCAGAGCCTGCCTGACCACGGCAGAAGCTTGCCACCCTCACCCCCCAGGCCTGCCTGACCACGGCCCTGCTTGCCGCCCTCACCCCCCAGGCCTCCGGCCCACACACTTCCTATTTCCCCTTATTTTGAAATTTCCCTACAAAAGAATTTGGATGTTTTATAATCAGAAGGAAAAAGTTGAAATGAGCAAACAGATTCTCTTTTGACAAAATATACACCAGTTTTCTATTTCTGCCCCTAGTATAGCCTGAGCCATAGAGTAGATATAACGCTATTCACTCCGTCTTGAATTAGTTGTCTCTTATAAGATGAGCTGTTTGGGAAATAAAATCTACCCTTCCTTCCTTCCTCCCTCCCTCCCTTCTTTCCTTCCTTCCTTCCTTCCTTCCTTCCTTCCTTCCTTCCTTCCTTCCTTCCTTCCCTCCCTCCCTTCTTCTTCCCTTGGCATCCAGGCTGTGTCCTAGCTGACTCCTCCTGCCTCAGGCTGTGCTGAGCGGGCAATCTGTTGCCGCGCATCTCCACAGCTGTGCTAACCCCGATGCCCTGCTTACGCTGGCTTTTCCTCTCTAATCCCCGAGTTTAGGATTGAAAACACCGGCTGTTCTGATTTCATTAGGCTGGCAGATGGTTTTTGCTAATCATGTAGACAGTCTCTTAAAGATGCTGGTTAAAATGAACGTCATTCAACATGTTTGAAATGACCAGGAAGAAATTGCAATTTGGTTCTGATTTACCAAGTCCCATATATGAAAATATCCAGGCAGGGACGGCCCTGGGCAAATTGCAATGGTGATGAAGCATCACGTGGTGCTTTTTCATCTCATTCCCTGGGTAATCTGTGAGAGGTAGTGGGTGCCCATCCTCTTGCTGTCTGCAGGGATGCAGAGAAGATGAAACTGGTCTTTATATTAGTGATGGCTTTTGGCTGAAAGTAAAAGAAACCTGAGAGAAGGCTCATAGTACCCAGGAAGGGTGTAGGATGTAGCTGGGCTTCTAAGGTATGTGGGACAAAGGCTCAGCTTCTGTCTGAATTCACCCTTTACTGCCCCAGGCAGGCTCTTCTATAAGCAAGAACCCTACACCTACCTACAGAGCACAATTGCAACCTGCCGCCCCCCCCCAAGCCCAGAAATCCCAGGGAAGGGCTCTGATTGGTCCAGCTGGGGTGAAATGTCCAACTCTGACCAATCAGTGGTGGCCATGTGGGTGGAGTCTGCTAGATCATGGCAGCTCCCATTGGCACCATGAGGTTATGGTAGGAGGAAGGAGCATTTCTCAGAAGAGGGTTGAATAGCACCCTCAGTAGACAAGAGTCAACTTCCACCACAGCCCTGCCGCAGCCTACCTGGGCATGAGGCTCAGAGGTGTGAGGACGGATGCTGGGACAGACACGTGCGCAACGGCCTCTGCTAACAGGGAAAGTGCGAGCACTTCTCTCCGCCACCCGACTACCAGGAAGCTTGCGCCCAGGATTCGAGTCAAACTGAGTAGTGAAGGGAGTGGAGGCAGAGGTGAGGGGCTGGTGTCGCAAGAGAGGCCTAGGGCATGGAGAATTCTAGCTGACGGGGAAACAGGGTGTGTGTGTGTGTGTGTGTGTGTCTGTGTGTGTGTTTGGAGGAGGGTATTAAAAATGCTTTTCTCCTTACAAGTCCATGGTACCCTGATAGAATAGTTTTTTTGCATAAATTATATTAACGCAATAGAATCATAAGCAAACAGACAAACCCAAATTTGGGAGACAGTCTAGGAAATGAGCAGTGAACGATCAGAAGGACCAAGAAACAGAGCAGCTGGCACCGACTGGAGAAGACTAAGGAGAACAGCCATCTAGGACCCTGGCCTGTGTTCTGGAACAGAGGAAAGACACTGGCTGGCGTGCCAGGGGTTACAAAGCCCCTCGGGCTCCGTGAATCAGAAGAGCACACGGAACTGCGCGTGGCTATGGCTGGTCACAGGGAAGGGCGCAGATGAAAGTTAGGGAAAGAGCACAGAGGGCAGAGTCCAGGAGACACCGACACCAGTTGCCAGTCATCCCCTCCCAGAGGGTCGCACAGACGGCACTTACTTCTCCCAGGGATGACGTGTGTCATACACACAAAACGCTGCCAACCCGGGAAACTCACCCCAGCCTTGGTGCCAGGCTGTTTATTGGGAGTCGGTCACACAGGGGTGGAGCACTGGCGTGGCCATCCTCGGTTACTCAGTGTCCCGCCCCTCCAGAGGGCAAACGAATACAGCAAGACCTAAGGCCCCACCGAAAATCACGCTGGCAGTATAGACCGTCTGACACAGCCCAAGGGCCCAGGTAAATAGAGACACTCTAACCGGGCAGGGTATTCTAAGGGCTTGGGGTTTTTCTCCTGGGAGCTGGCCAGGAGCCAGGCCTTTCTCTGGAAGATGCGGGGTTTGAACAGCCCAGAATTAACCCTCGACTGCACAGAGAGAAAACTAGTGAAATACAAGTAAGTCTGTAACTTAGTTAATAGTCTTGAACCAAGGTTTTTTTCCCCCTAGGTTTGAGCATTGTACCACAGCGTCAGAGCCACGGGGACCCTTGGCTCTCTGAAGGTTTGCTGAAAAATCAACGCACAAAAGGCAGATTAATTGGAGAAAAGAAATACACATTTATTTAACATGTATACATGGGGGCCTTCGGAGTGAAGACTCAAAGATACAGGGGAAATTCTCCATTTTTATGCTTAGGTTCGACAAAGTATGGACAGCGGTGTAGAAATGAGATTGGACAAAAGGAGTCTGATCTGGTGCTCACAGACTGAGGGGACCCAGCCAGGCCTGTCTGTCTGCAGTCTTCCTGGCCTGTCTGAACACAGGGTGTGGGGCAGTCAGGGCCCTTTTTGGAATTAGGGTCTTATGACCTATGTCAAACAAGGTAGGTCAGATCATTTCTTCATGGCCAGTTTTTACACAGAATATTTTTAGGTTTTATGGCTGGCTTCCAAGAAAAGGAATCCAGGTTTCTATGACTCTCCTGGGGGAAGAGGGATTCTAGTTTCTGTGGGGGAGAGAGGGGTCTCAGGGGAGAATGGGACTGAGAGACAGGCGGGCAGGAGAAGGTCAGAGGAAAACGTTTGCATCTGAGGCTGCTTCTGAGGTCTTCATTTTGGGGTGTTGTTTTCTGAGCCCCAACATTGGTGATATAAATCAATAATATGACAGGAAGCTAGGTAATGGATATATTACACACGAATGGTTTACACTATTTTTGCAACTTTCTCTAAGTCTAAAATTAATTCAAAATAAAATGTTAACAATATCCGTGGAACTCCATGGACAAGCAATGAAAGAAATAAGAAAATATATTATCTGTGTTCATCTGGCCCCTGCACCTCATTTTCTCATGTAGTGGGGCCCAGTCACTGACTGACTTCAACGCAAGTGTTTACAGGGTCATTCGGCGTTTATTGTGTGTCTCTTGTATGTTGAGCACACTGCTGGCTTCTTTGAGGAATAGCTCAATACACATCGTTCTTGCAGACAAATACTCAGGTAATCTTTGAAGCCTCAATTTCCCTCTTTCACGAATAGGAATGAAAATATTTTATGCACTGATACACTGTGCTACCCACAGGAGTTTGCTGTTAAGAATGTCTACAGACTCAAGTGTCTTCTGCACTATGACCTGGCTGTGTCATTCTGCCGGTGTGTTTCACTTCTGTGACTCTCTTTATGGAGATGTCACCAATAATCTGTATTTCAAAAAGAAGGATACAGCCCTTGCAGAGGGTTGGATTCTTCCCAGGAATTCGAGTTGGGGTACCTTTCCTTTGTTCTTGGGGGGGGCATTATGTACCTCTTTAGGTTTGTCTCATTGCTGTCCTACCCCACAGAAATGGAAGCTTAATGGAAACAGAGGGCCGTCTCTCTTACTGGTAGCCCCTGTGCCAAGAACAGCACCTGGCACTCAATAAATATGTGTTGAAATTAAGAATGAGTTTCTCTTGGCCATCAAACCCTTGTATTGGTACTGCGTCTAATAGCTCTGGAGTGTCATGTCCAAATTTATACATTCCTGGGTTGTTCAGGAATTGGAGGAATGCTCTCTGGGGATTTTAGAAAATTAATATATTTTGTATACTCGAATTCTATGTTAGTGTAGTGGCTATGAAAGAAAAAAGTGACCTTTTTTTTTTGATCGAACATAAGCAGCGATAGCAGGAGCAGCCCAAGCCCAAACAATGGCATGAAAATTAGAAGTGGAAGTATTTTTAGACAGATCTCCCATTACAGATGGAATGACTGGGATAGACTGGTATTGCTAACAGTGGGGACTAGTTGATTATTGTGGGTTTTGGTTTTTTTCTGCCAATTTCCTTTTATAATCACTTGTAAAGTGA
The DNA here is from genome assembly GCA_008086735.1 of Cheirogaleus medius. Classification (NCBI taxonomy): domain Eukaryota; kingdom Metazoa; phylum Chordata; class Mammalia; order Primates; family Cheirogaleidae; genus Cheirogaleus; species Cheirogaleus medius. The sequence continues at coordinate 24,367,812 of VBSM01003039.1, forward strand.
TTGTATAAAAGTGGTTATACACCAATGCCTTGTCAGCAGAAATTGACCAACACATTACTGGAGCAGAATAAAGACTCCAGAAAGAGACCCACGAATAAAGGATTGTTCAGGAAACGGCATGGGACAATTAGATAAGCATTGGGAGAAAGAAATGAAGCTATATTATGCCATATATGTTATGGATTGGATTGTGTCCTCCAAAAGATGTGTTGAAGTTCTAACCCCTGGTATCTGTGACTGTGACCTTATTTGGAAAAAGGGTCTTTGCAGATGTCCTCAAGTGAAGATGAGATCATTAGGATGGCCCTCGTCCAGTGTGACTGATGTCCTTATACGAAGAGGAGAGGAGACACAGACAGAGACACACAGGGAGAACGCCGTGTGAGGAGGGAGACAGAGACTGAAGTGACACAGCTACAAGCCAAGGTGTGCCAAAGAGTGCTGGCAACACCGGAAGCTCGGAGGGAGGCACAGCACGGCCCTGCCAGCACCTTGATTTTGCATTTCTTGCAACCAGAATTGTGAAAGAATAAATTTCTGTTGTTTGAAGCCACTCAGTTTGTGGTACTTTGTTACCAGAGCCTTAGGAAATTAATATCATATACAGTAAAATATTCCCAAAGGTCAAATATTTCAATGTTTAAAGCATGAGAAGAAATAGTGAAGAGTGTATAGTTTGGGGAGAGAAAAGCCTTTCTTATCCTAACACTGAGATCTGAAATTATGAAAAAGAAGATTGACCAACTGATTACATAAAAAACATATATATTTCTGGCTGAGCGTGGTGGCTCACGCCTGTAATCCTAGCACTTCAGGAGCTGAGGCAGGAAGATCACTTGAGGCCAGGAGTTCAAGACCATCCTAGGCAACCAGCAAGACCCGTCTCTACAAAAAATAGAAAAAATTAGCCAGGCGTGATGGCGCATGGCTGTAGTCCCAACTACTTAGGAGGCTGAGGCAGGAGGATCACTTGAGCTTAGGAACTTGAGGTTGCAGTGAGCTATGATGGCACCACTGCACTCTAGCCTGGACATCAGAGCAAGACCTTGTCTCAAAAAAAAAAAAAATATATATATATATATATTCCTGTATAGCCCACAAAAAAGTATAAAACTAAAAGAAATATTAGAGATGCATTTGCAACATGTGACAAAGAGCTTATATGCACAATTCATAAGGGCTCCTGTAACTTATAAAATATAAATAACCCACCATATATATAAACAAATGGCTGGAAAAAGTATAGAAGAAACTCAAATAGCAATGAAACGTGAAGAGTTGTTCTGCTTCACTGATAATCACATAAATGAAAATTAGGATAAAAATATACAATTTCTCCCAAACTGTACTGGCAAAGATGAATCGGATTGACAGCATCAGCCCTGACAGTGGTGACCCCTGGTCCCCACCAGGGGATGTGGGAATGCCTGGTGTGCAGATCTGGGTTGACCAAACCCTGCATGTGGCCCTTGATCAGCTGTGTCCCGATAATGGTGCCTTTGTTAGTGTGAGGCCTTGGGCTACACCCACGGTTTACACTGGCAACGCGATTGTGACGAAGGCCGACTTTTGCATGTCCAAGGCTCTGGGCCACGCTGCATCAACTTGACCTCTGGTGGGCTGGAGTGAGTTGGTGGTGTGCCCTCCTGTTGGCACTGGATGCCTATGTGACTGACTCCAGTAAAAACCCTGAACCCCAAGCGCAGGTGAGCTTCCCTGCCTGGCAATGCCTCGTGTGCGCTGTTACCATCCCTGCTGGAAGAGTTACGTGCTCTCTCTCAATCCTCCACCGCCACCCGCCCCGGCTTCCAAGGAGCACGAGGTTGCAGTGATCCTACTTCCAGGCTAACTGGGGAGGATGTGGGCCACCAACCGCGATGCTTCCATGGACCAGACAGGAGGCAGAAGAGAGGGCCCCAACAAGTTAGCTTTTGTTTTATTATTATTATATAATTATGTTTATTATTATTGTCATCAACATGTTTTTATTCTGCAAACATTCATCTCACGCCCAGTAGGGGCCAGGCACCGTGTGAGGCAAATTACCGAGTTTTGTTAATGAAGCCAAACCACGTCCTGGGTTCTATAAAGAGATAACTAACTATATTGAAATATGGCATAAATTACATTATATAGTTAAGATGCTCTAAAAATACTACTTGGAACAAGCAGATGTCAAACAAGGCAAGGGGAACATTTAGCTTCCTTTCTGAATGCTTTCATTAGTTGTTGATGAAACATTTCCGCACTCGGCAGGGAACCAGTCCCCATGCCCGGCTCTGATTTCGACCCGCCCCAGCGTGTGCTTCCAGAGCAAACGTCCCGGTGCCCCTGGACGGTGATGCAATCCTCTTTGCGCTGTTTATAATTCCTGAGAAGCAAAGACGTAATTGCCTCTTGCAGCTTGATCTAATTACTTGTCTGTTCCTCCCCCTGTCCCAGGGAGACTCAACTCTGTCCCCTGGCCTCCAGACTGGGGGGCTGCAGCCTCCCCTGGAGGGCTGGGGGTGGTCATCGTGGGCAGGGGAGGCGGGGACCCTCTGAAGCTGTGTTTGTACTGCAAGCAGACCGCTTTGGGGTGGCTCGGGGTGCGGGGTAGGGCTGGGGGTTCCTGGCTCTCTAATCTCTAAAAACTCATAATGAGCCGGTTCACTGAGAACCAGCGGGTCAGTCTCTTTCTTTCCATGGCCATTGCTGAGTCTTCCCCTGTGGGCCCAAGGGGAGGGTCCCCTGCTCTCAGTTCACCTCCTGGCTGAAGAGTGAGGCGTCCGTGTCTGCCAACAGCCCTCCCAGGACGGTCCGATTTCACGGTGAGGCCATGCTGAAGCTGCTTCTCACCCATCCTCCACCAGCCTGTCCATCTGCCTGTATGTAAGGCCTTTGAAACAAAATTAGGCGTAAGAAAATTAAAATTCATTCAGTACGTGCTCTGTGCCAAGCTCTGTAGCTGGCATCTCCTTTCCATCAACTCACTTGGGCAAGTTCCTCCACCGCTCTGTGCCTCAGTTTCCCCACGTGTACAGATAAGCTTAGTGGCACTAGCGCTCAGCGGGACGCCGTGAAGAAAGACTGATGTAAGACGCATAACAGCCTCAGAACAAACCCTGGAATGGGGAGCACTGGATACATGTGAGTAGCTATTTCCTCCTCTTTCTCTTCCTCCGGTAGTTATTCAACCCATTTTGCAGATAAGACAGCAGAGGCTTCGGGCAATGAAGGGACGGACCCTCACAAGTACCTCCTGGGGGAAAGTGGCCCCATCTCCCAGCCCAGGGTCCACCTCTTGGTCACACTATCGCTCCCTTCAGGACGCACAGAGCATTTCTGACACCTAGAAAATAGTTATCACCTCCCAGTGCCTTGTGATCATTTAATTTCAAATTCCTCCACACAGACAAGGAGCTTCCAACGCTGGGGTGTGAAATGTTTTACATCTACATAAAGCGAAGTCAAAGTTTCATCAAACAATGCTTTCTCTGACTGTGTTCTATGCACCCTGAGATTATTTTTAGTAGGTTCTATTTTATTTTATTTTTTAAGTGCTGATTGCAACAGGCCTTGCCTGGCAGTTTGAAAAATCACTGGCAGGGCAGAGTGGCCAGTGAGGGAAGGAGCCAGTTTAAGCTGTTCCCAGGGCCGTGTGGCACTGTGTGAGCCGCCCTGACCAAGTGGGACCCCGAGGGCTCCCTCTGGGTTACCTGGACCCAGCATCGACAGCACCTGCTGTCCCCCCCTCAGGGGAACGGCCACATCCCCTAGGTCTGAGATTCAGGGAGCTCCCAGATCCATTCAGGCCATTCACACCATCCCCAAAGACATGTTCCTTTAGGATTTTGTCCAGAGCTCCCCTTTAGAGGGGAGGTGCTCCTTCTCTGTGTGCATCTTGGTGTGGAAGGGACTAGCAGTGAGAGCTTGGGAGACTTGAACCTCTTCCTGGAGACCAGCCAGGGCTGCGCAGGGTGGGGAGGAAGAAGGGAGGAGGATGCTGAGGGGACACCGGCTCCAGGAGGAGCCTGTCCCCAGGCGCCATCCTGAACCGCCAGCCTCTCATGGCTCTGCCCAGCCCCTCCTCTTCCACCGCTGCACGACCAGCCTGCACTTCCCAGCTTCCGTCACCACCGAGTGTGGCCAGCAACCAAATTCAGGCCCATGGATGGTGCGTGGCTATGATGGGCAGAAGAAGGTCCAGGCCTAGCCCATCATAGCCACCCGGGCCTGGCCCTCCACACTCTTCCCTCCTCCTCAGTCCGATGCAGGGAGCACAGGGACCTTGGAGGCCCTGCACGGAAGATGGAGGGGACAAATACCGAAGGGTCCCCAAATCGCTGCTTAGACAGACGCCATCTGCTCACCAGGGTCACTCATTCTGAGCCTCCCATGATGGAGAAATAAACGTACTTATGTTAACCCACTAGGATACAGGGATCACCCAAGCTGATATGCAAATGTTCTCCAAATTTCTAAACTATCTAATTTCAAGGAAGTGGAGGAAGACCGTCTCCAATGTAGCAAATTGAATTTAGCAAAAAATTACTTTGAAACAGGAAATACCCTGTATGCTGTGTTGGATAGTGTCTCTCCAAAAGTTACATCGACCTGGAGCCTCAGAATGAGACCTTATTTGGAAATAGGGTCTTTGCAAATGTGACCAAGTTAAGGTGAGGGCATATGGAGTAGGGCGGACCATTGCCCGGTGACTGGTGTCCTTAAAAAAAGAGAGAAATTCAGACACGCAGAGGACAGGCCGTGTGAAGATGGCCAGAGACTGGAGTGATGTGGCCACAGATCGGGGAACACCAGGGAGCAGCATGCGGGAGGCAGGGAGGATTCCCTCCTAGAGCCTTCTGGGAGAGGGTGGCCCTGCTGACACCTTGGTTGGGGGTCTCTGGCCTCCAGAACTGTGAGAGAATACATTCCTGTTGTTTTAAGCCACCCAGTTGTGACACTGTGTTGCAGCAGCCCCAGGAAATGTACTCTGTAATCAAAGCTTTGTGTAATTGTAAGAAATTCCACTGCTTTTTGCCCAGTTCTGGGCCAGGCCATGTGCTCTTAGAAAATGACCATCCTGAGTGTGCGCTTCCGGCTGGAGGATGTGAGCTGAGACCCCAGGCAGGGGACCCTCCTCTGCTCAACCAGCCAGAGAAATCCCCCTGGGCCAGCTTGCTGTGAGACCCGCAGAGCAGGGAAGCTTGCTGCTCAAGCAAAACACGGGCTCTTCAGCCCCCAGCCGGGGCGTAACTGCCCGAGGGTGGCTTGGCCTCCGCTGTGCAGTGGTCCACGCCCCGGGGAGGCGAGACTGGAACGCGCAGACCAGGAATGGCCGGACGCAGGGTCTTCGACTCCCCCCAAGCTGCTCCTGGAACCCGACCCGAGGGCTGCATGTGTGTTTGTCAGCCCAGGCCACACGTGTAGACCAGAATCAGAGAGCTTTTCACCAACCTCACTTCAAGCATTCAGAAATACAACAAATCACGCGGTAGATGGCTTCCGGAATCAAATTTTAAAAGGGAAAACCTACTGTAAGCACAATAGCTAATCAGACTACCTCCAGGAATGCGGGTCCGCGTGCGTCTTCTTAAACGTGAATCATCACTCCGGGTTTCAGTTGCTGGAGCCGCAGGACCAGAGCACCACAAATGGCGTGGTTTAAACAACGGAAATGTATCCTGTCACGGTTCTGGAGGCCGGAAGTCCAAAATCAAGGTGTCAGAGAGCTGGCTTCTTCCGAGGCTGTGAGAACA
>VBSM01003039.1:24383616-24448391 GCA_008086735.1 Cheirogaleus medius
CTGGCCACTCAGAAGGCCCCACCTCCTTGGATGGACAGGTCTCACACGCAGGCCTGGCGCAGGCTCTGCCACTCCGTGGAGCCTGCTTAGGAAGGAAGCCACAGCCGCCAGCCCCGCCGAGGGAAAGGAAGGTTTAGACGACTGTTTCTGAACGACCGGCCCGCTGTGTCTGAAGCAGACCCCCCGGCCATTTCGCACGCAGGAATCAATGAGTTCTCTTTTTAGCTCAGCGGGTGAGACGGGATTTCTGACCCTGCAAGGACAGCCTTACGGGTTTCCTCCCCTTGGTGGTTCTCTGCTGTCCCCCTGGGATCTCACCTTTGCCTCCACGCCTGCAGCAGTCCTGGGGCTGCCACAGCAAATCTCCACGGACTCGGTGGCTTAAAACGACAGGAATCTCTTCTCTCCTAGTCCAGAAGCCATCCTAATTGGTGTGAGGGACACCCTCTTCTTAATCAGTGTGTTAATTCCTTCAACAAGCCCGCGGCACCTCTGCGTGGCTGGCCTGCCGTCCACAGTGCCAGCGTGGTGAGGTCCCTCTCCCTGGCCCGTCGGCGTGGGCAGCCTGCACCGGCAATGACACTGGCCTCGTGGGACTGCCAGGAGTCCGCAGTGACCTCTGACTGGGCACCCGGGCAAAGCTTGGTGGCGGACCTGGCATTTTAGCAGAACCTGCAGAGAACAGACCCTGTGTACGTGTAGAAATGTGAGCGAACATTCCCTCCAGGCAACCCGGAAGAAGGTCAGACTGCCCAGTTAAGCCCAGAAACAGAACCAACACGGAGCCAGGAGGCCAGCGCCAGGGAGGAGGATGTGCTGTTGGGGGTGGTGTAACTGGCGGTGGCTGGGCCACCCCCACGTCCTCTTGGGGGTCCTCCCAGCAGCCTGTGTGCAGGTATTCTTGCTCCTCCACTTTGTAGATGCAGGGGATAGCATCCTGAGAATAAAACTGTCATCAGTGCCTGAGCTTGCATTCACAGACAGCTCTCCAACTCTCTAAAGCTGGTGCTCCTGGCTACACCACCAGGCTGACCTCCCAGGACAGGGACTTCTAGAACTTTTTATGAATAGCTTATTAAAGAGAAGGGAAAGCATCACTTTCAAACTGTACCAAAGGGAAATGCGTGCATCGATTCAGCAAGCACAATAGGATACTAGAGGCTATGCCTCCAAGGGCATCCCAGGAATTGTCTGGAACATAAGATGGGGTTGTCAGGATGGCCTTGGTCTCCATTCTTCTGCAGACAACACCAGGAAAATTTACCTGAAGCTAACTCCAGCCTCCCTGGAATCCGACTGCTGCGTCAACCGCCTTGCACATAGGTGGGAACCAATAAGCGTTTTTTGAATTAATGATTAAAAAATCTATCTATAAATCCATATTTGAGTATTTTGCAGCCCCAGGGGGCAATCAAAAAAAAAAAAGAAAACTCTCAGCAGAAATAACTACATTTGTTTATGGCCTATTTATTCATTTATCTGCTCTTCTAGAAGCTAAGATGTTCCTATTTTTAGCACCTCCCATGCTCAGACATGGATTATTTTTTTCCTTCAAGCTCTTCTAAGGAGTTGACAGTTCCCAGCCGCTGACTGCAAAGCCATGTCATGCATTCGCCCAGGCAGGGAAGGCAGACGACAGTGGCCCTGAGGAGTCATCAGCTGTCCCCGGAGCTGCCTGCCAGCAAGAGTCCCAGCTCCCAGCCTTCACTGACACCTTCCTGCTCTCCATCGGGTCCCTGGGGAAGCAGGTGTGGGGGACTCACCTCCACCCACCCTGTGCTTGTTCCCCTTCCAGAGAAGGCTGTAGGCGCCAACTCTGGATTCTCCCCAGTGCATTTACAGCTCTGCCAAGCGAACTTGAACAAATAGCAGTTTATAAGCCTAAAAACATGAGGTGTCTGAGCCAAGATGAATCCTCATTCGAATCCTGTAAAAATATTTGAAAGAGGATCATCATTGCATGTGTGTGCTGGGCTCAAGATTTTTCTAGCACTGACTCAGAGAGCATGGGCGAGTCTTGAATGCCCCGGTCTCCATTTCTCCATGGACACATGGGAAGTATAATTGCAGCCCACTGCCACCCTCACTTACATGCCTGGGACCCGAAAGAGCGATGACACACTCCACAGTGACTGATGTGTAGCTTATGCATTCATAAAATCCTCTACTGTACCCATACAAGTTACCATGATCATAGCAGCATCTCAAAAACAGGAGCACCAGGGCAACTCTAAACAATAATTAAAGAGCACTAAAATATAGGTGATTTCTAAGGCATTAATCTTCCTAATGCCTCTGTGAGGACAGTAGGCTGCTGACATCGGCAGAAACATCCCCTCATCGTGTGTCTTCACAACACGCCGTGTATTCTTCCCAACATCGACAATGTCATGTTTCCATCCTTCCTCTCTCCTGAGACGAGTAGAAAAATTATTCTTGCTCTCCCCAGTTACTACCGCTTTTAGGCAGGAGAGACCTAGCAGGATCCGGGTAGGGAGGTGTACTGGGTCGCAGTGTCCCCTGCCCACCCCAAAATTCCTGTCTAGCCAGAACCTGAGAATGTGACCCTACTTGGACATAGGGCTGTTGCAGATGTAATTTAGATGAGGCCATCCCGGAGTAGAATGAGCCCTAAACCCGGTGACCGGTGTCCTTATAAGAGGAGGAGAGGACACAGTCACATACAGAGAGAAGACGCGTGAGGAGGGAGACAGAGACGAGAGTGACGCAACCACACAGGAAACGCCAAGGTCACCGCAACCACGAGACACTGCAAGAGGCAAGGCCAGCTCCTCCCTGGAGCCTGGGGATGGGACGTGGCCGACACCTCAATTGGACTTCTGGCCTCCACAACTATGTGAGAGTAAAGGTCTGTTGCTTAAGCCCCTCAGTTTGTGCCTCTGTCCTGGCAGGCCCAGGAAGCTAATATAGAAGGACACTGGGGACAGGAGCCAGAGACTCAGAAGGGGACTCACGGAGGCCATGTGACCTTGGGGGCTGCAGCTCAGGCATCTGGAGAAGGCTCAGGTCCTCGTGGTCCCACCTGATCCTTCCCAGGAACACATTACAGGGCCCCGCAATGTGCAGTCATGAAGCTGGGAGAGCCCCAGGTCTCTCTGTCCACGTCTGTCCTGCCCAAGGCACCCTGGACGTGTCTGGCTATGTCCATGGAAGGAGGGTGGCATCCGCCAAGCTGGAGGGACGGCCTGAACCAAGAGGCACAGCGATGCATGTTCTTGACCAGAGCTTCCTTCAATAGTGAGTTTTATCCCCAGAAAATTTCTGAGACTATCAGGCGTGAGTGTCCTCTTCCTCACGTGGCAGATGTCCTCCCTGGAAACTCGTTTCCAGAACACTGGCCGAGTGAATTTCCCGCCACTTTCCTGAGTCCTGTGAGCATCTGGACAGCCCACCCAGACCCTTCCCGTCCACCAGCAGGTCTCACGCCCTTCCTGGCCAGCTGCACGACCTTGGCCGACTTGCTTTGCTGTCTTCATCTACGAAGTTCGAATGGCGGTAACAGGACCTACCTCCTAAATGACAAGTCTGTGGACAAGGGCCTGGAGATCCCCCGGCACAGCGCTGGGGACAGCCCCGGCTACATACATGTCAGCTAACACCTTCAACACCTTGAAGAGTGTGCAGATTAATCGCACAGAACAAGCGTCTGCCAACGATGGCTCGAGAGGCGAGAATGGTTTTTATGTTTTTAAATAGTTGAAAAAAAAACAAAAGAAGACCGATGTGTTGTGACATGAAATTCTATGAACTTCAAATTTCTGTGCGCATCGGGAAAGTTTTATTGGACCCTGGCTCCCCTCGTCTGTTCACACCCATCGATGTCTGCTCTCGAGCTACAAAAAGCAGAGTCGAAAGGTTGCAGCACAGAGCACCGTCTGGCAAAGCACAAACTATTTGCTACCTGATACTTTATGGAAAAAGGCTGCCGGTCTCTGGCACAGACTCTGGAGCCAAATTATTTAACTCCAAATCCTAGATCCAATGCCTATTAGTTTGACTTTAGATGAATTATCTCCCCTCTCTGCCTCCATTTCCACATCTCTAAAATGAACACGATAGTCCTTATTTTAAAATATTTTTGTAGGATTGGATGAATAATCATTTTTAAGGTCTTAGTGTCTGGCACACTGAAGTGCCATAGATGGGTTCAACGATTTCCAGACCTTTACTGTAATGCTCAATCTCCTTAAATCCTTAAATGCCACCATCATTCTGTACCAGAGTGAAATATGTAAAAATTCTCAAGCCTTCTTTCCACTTGACACACGAGAGTTCTTTAAAACTGACTTGTCATTTTCTTCACTTTCCATCATTGTTCCATATGCAAACGGATCCAGGAAACCTTAGCTCAGACTTCTCAAATCCCAGATGGGCTCTAATTTGTTATGTTGGAGGAAGAAAATCTGTATTCCCCAGCAGATGCACAAGGACCATCTTGTTAGTCACATCTGCCACCTTCTTACTTTTCAGCATTAACAGAACTTTTTTGCAAGCTCTACAGATCTTGATTCTAAAACGCAAACACAGAACGATGAGGCATGTATTTCCCACCTTGCCAAAGATGTTTTCCTACTTTATCCAACCGGTGTCTGGAGTTTACATGGAACCACACTCCGTGTCGCACGGAGGAGTCAGGCAGAGCTGGGACAGGGGTGGTGGACATTGACAGTTTCCCTCCAATGTCCTTTCACTTCTTCCATGTGATTGAGCTGCCTGGGCACTCGGCCTCTCAGCCAGAGACTCCACTTCTTGCCCTGCTGACCAGATGAGTAAGAGCGCCCCTCGCTAGAACGTGAGTGGAGGTGACGGCCACCACCCCTAAGTCTGGGCCTTAAGACACTGTGCTCCTCCTGACTCTGCACCTTCCCATGGACTGCAAGCACAAGGATGAGGGTGACAGTCTGTGATGGCAAAGCATCAAGATGGACAGAATCTGGTCCCTGAATGACCACGTGGAGCAGAGCCGCTCCATCACCAAGGACCCCTCATCTCAGGACTCACCGGAGATAAAATAAACTTCTATGTGCTTTAAGCTGCCACATGATCAGTCACTTTGTCACAGCAGCTAAGCTTTTACTCTAACTAATACAAAGGCCATGTAGTCCGTTACCTTCTGGTGAAGAAACTGATTGGGCAATCCCCCCAAATCCCATACTCCAGTGAGACAGCTTTCCCTGGCACCCTGGAAGGCAGATTTCTGGCAAGTCCCACTAGCATGGCTCCATGGCCACTCCTCTGCCGTTCCAGTAGCCACAGCCACACGCCCTCCTCCAAGACCTGGCTCTCACCCTGGAGGGCCTCTTTGGGTGCACCACCCAGTCCTGGGGCCCTGGCTATTCCTTATATCTGCCACTCATGTGTTCTTTAGTGTCCTCTTTCCTTCTTACCAGCCAATTCCTTGTACCCCAATCCTGTTACGATTATTGTTTACATAAAACTTTCCCTGTTCAAATCACTGCGTGGTTTCTCTCTGCTGATTGGACCCAGACTGCTGTGCTGCTCCCGGGCAGCAGGTGGGTACCATGTGCCAGGCGCCAGGTGGATGAAGGCAGAGAGCTGAGTGACCCAGGCCTATCTCCAAGAGTGAACACAGTGCCTGTGGGAAGCGGACACAGCACAGGGCACAGGTGAGAGACGGGGTTCCCAGCCGCGCTCTGCGGCTGGAGGTCTCTGCTGCAGAACCGAGCGAGGGGCTCGTGCGGAAAGCTGCTGGCCTGGCCAAGAATAACAACCATGCGACTTCCATGGACATCTAGAACACACGTAGGCTGATGATCAACTTCTGCTCGTCCTTTCTCTACTTTTTTTTAGAGACTTGCAAACTTTTTTGAACTGTGTAATTTGTCTCAATATACGACTTTAAAATATACATTCATTTTTTAATATTGAGACATACAAAAAATACAAGCAAAAAAGCACAGCATCAAGGCTCAAGCTCGGCACTCCTGCTCAGTGACAATTCTGGTCAGACACTGCATTCATTTTCTATCATTACAACAGAGTATCACAAACTTAGCAGCTTAATCCATGCTTATTATCTCACATTTCCCCCCCGGGCAGCGAGTCCGGGTGTGGGTCAGCCAAGTCTTCTGCTCACACACAGAGACACCGCAGAAAGGTGAGGCCGAGGCTGCAATCTCCTTGGAGGCTCAGGGTCCGCTCCCAACTCATCCTGGCTGTTGGCAGAATTCAGTTCCTGGCAGCGAACGGCTGAAGTCACCGTTCTTTGCTGGTGGTCAGCTGGAGGTCACTCTCAACTCCCAGAGGCCACTCTCAGGTCCTCACCACCTGGCCCTCAGAGCAACAGCTCACTTCTTCCGAGCCAGTGAGAGAACCCTCTCTAGTATGCCCCCACCGAGTCTTATATTAATAATACGGAACACAATCAAGGGAGTAATGTCTGGGCACGGTGGCTCATGCCCAGCACTTTGGGAGGCAGAGGTGGGAGGATTGCTTGAGGCCAGGAGTTCAAGACCAGCCTGGGCAATACAGTGAGATCTTATCTCTACCAAGAAAGAAAGAAAAGAAAAGAAAAGAAAAGAAGGAAAGAAAGAAAGAGAAAGAAAGAAGTAACTGTCTCCTTATATACACAGATCTACCCATACTCAAGGACAGGAGATGCTATGGGGCAGTGCACCAGGGGGGCAGAATCTTGGAAGCCATCTTGGAATTCTGCCTGCCACAGAAACTCACAGAAAGTCTGTGAAAATTAGAAAATTTATCTAGAGCAGGTCTATCTTCTCCCCATTCTAGAAGTTTCTCTGATCTTCTAAATGAACCAAGATTCCTTCACTGTTCTTTGGCTTCCTTCACCTTCCACCTCTTCCCCACCTCCGGAATCCATAAAGGGCTTTCTTCTTTGGGGTGGAAAGAAAACCTAATCCAGATCTCGCTTCACATTAACTCAGAGCTCTGCCCCATTTCTGATGGCCCCTTTGTACGCCGTCTGCGAGAAAAGAGGGTGTGTTCATTTCCTAGCACTGCTGTAACAAATTACCACAAACTTAGTGGCTGAAAACAGCAATTTATTCTCTCTCAGGTCTGAAGACCAGAGATCCAAAATCGAGGTGTTGGCAGGACCACACTCCCTCTGAAGCTTCTAGGGGAGAATCCGTCCTTGCTTCTGCCGGCTCCTGGCGGCTCCCGGCATCACTCAGTCTCTGCCTCTGTCTGCACGCGGCCTTCTCCCCGTGTCTTTGCCACCAGTCCCCCTGTCTTTCTCCTGTAAGAACACCAGCTGTTGGATTTAGGGTCCACCCTACATCCAAGATGCTCTTATCTCTAGATTCTTAAATTAATTACGTCTGCAAAGACCCCTTTTTTTCTTTCTTTTTTCCCCCCCTATTCCTACCACTCTGGGATGCAAAGACCCTTTTTCCAAACAAAGACACATTCATAGGTTCCAGAGTTAACACTTGGACGTGTCTTTCTGGGAGCCACTGTTCAACTCGCTACATGGGGAAGCTACTGATTAAGAAGTCAGGTTAAGTCAGTCAATTGCAAAAGCCAGATATTCACCTTGATCTTGCCTAAGCACAGCAGGGGCCTCGCCTGGTGAGTGTCACTAAACTGAGAGGTGAACAGAGGTGGTGCTGCCCTAGAGAGGAGCATAACCAGGACTCCAGCCCCTGTGGACCCCGTCACTCTGCCTGTCCTCTCCACGTCACCCTTCCTAATGCAGACAGCTCCACACTGGAGCCCACAACAAGACCACTGTGCGATGTTGGACTGGTTACTTAACCTCTCTCTTCCTCATCGCCACATCTATGGTATAAGGTGAATAACAATAATTTCCACTTTGTAATGTTGTTATGAGGATTAAATGAGTTAATGTACGTGAAGCAGGCAGAATTCTAAGATGGCCCGTGGTGAACATGCCCTGCATAACCCACTCTCCTTGAGGGCCGGGCATGTGTTAGATCCAGATGAAATTGCCATTTGGGGGATAGAAAATGGAGATTATCAATAACTAGCATGTCTCTACATAATAGTACCATGTGTATTAGTTACTGTTACCACCTACAGCTCTACACCCACATCCTAATAGTTCCTTAATCAGAGGAAAAAGAAAAGGGCCTCTCCTTCTTAGCAACTGGATAAAAAACCCAGGGAAGGCTCTGATTGGTTGAGTGCAGGTCATGTGCCAACCCTCTTGGGCAAATCACTGTGGCCAGGAGGGAAGGTCTATGATTGGTCTGCCTAGATCACATGTATCCTCTATTGGCTACACCCCAAGCCCAAATAATTCAAACACCAATTCTTGTTCACAGTTGGTTGATGAACTGAATATATAATAGCTGCACAGGTAAAAATCAAATAGTAGAAAAAAGTTATACAATGAAAAGCAGGTAGCCTTCTCCTCAACTTCTCCTCCTAGCAAGTTTCTATCAGTTTTTTGTATATCATTCCAGGAACGATTTATGCATCCATAAGCATGCATATGACTATGTAGAGACATAGACACGAATCTCTCCCCTGCCGATTTCCACACAAACGGTCGTGTGTTGGATATCTCGCACTTCTTTGCCCAGAGCATTCCTCTCCCTGCTCTGCCCTGCCCTGAGCCCGGCGTGGCCGACCTCTGAATCATGAGGCTTTCTTCTCTCTGGGTTCTGGCTGTGCTTGGCCAATGCAAGGCCCTGGCAGAAGATCAGAGGACAGAAGGCAAGTGGGAGGGGGTGTTTATTCCCCCAGCTACCTCCTTGCGGGGGGGCTGGGGGCTGGCTACCCCTCTACCAGCCCCACGGCTCGTGGAAAGAGTGCTGTCCTCAGCCCCTGCCATCTCTCTGGACCCAGTGGTGGCTCCTCCTGCCCTTTCAGGCCCCCCACGGCTGGCCCAGGGCCTGCACCCTGCCTCCTGGGTTTCCCTTAACCCTCCCTTCATCACTGCCACCTCCCCGAGGGCCACATTCCTCCTCACTTTGGATGTGGAACATGGCCCCAGGCTCTGGGGCCATGTGCAGTCACAGCCCCTGCACTTTGTACTTGCACGACTTTGGACAAGGAACTGTGCCCTCACCCATAAAATGTGGTAATGATCATAGCCATCTCTGCGGCTGGCACGGTCCAGTCCACACCAGGTGCTAGGTAAATGCGTTTGTATCTACACCTGAATGTTGTCCCAACCCAAATGACCTTCCGGCCCCTGAGGAAGGCATTTGCTAGGACATGTCATGGCCTCTGTCTGGCCACCCTGGTCATGTCCCTATTAACTCATTTTATGAGATTCAAGCATAACGTTGGGGTTTGGGGTAGCAGCTAACTGGGACATGTGCCCAGAAGGGATCCATTCTCGACCCCAGGTCAATTGGCTCCAACTCAGCACAGGGTAGTAGAGGACCCCTGCCCATCCTCATGGGGTTTACGCACTCGGCCGTCCACCGAGCCTCAGGGAAGGGCCACCCATGCAGGAAAGAGTGCACATTAACACGTCCACACCCACTCAGCTGCCTTTACCCGCCGGGTCTTCTGGCCTCAAGGAGAGCCAGCACCGGGGACATGGAGTGGACTGGCAGTGTTGGTGGACGAGAGCAAGAGGGACGGAAGTGTGAGGTCAGGACGGAGGCCCTGGACCCTGGGCAGGAGGAGGCCCTGGCTGCCCCCGTGCGTTAGTTCAGGGCCAGTCCCCTCTAAAGGGGGATTAACTCCACCTCTGCAGCCCGTCTCACTGGTCCTGGTGAGGATTCACTTCAGTGACCCAGGAGAGCTAGTTCTACAATTTGCCTTAATAGAGTAGGCATTTTCCTTGGGGGGGGAAGGCGGGGAGGTCTGAACCCCTTTTGTTCTTCAGGTGCTAAGGTACAACGCCGCAGGCCTGCAAGCGCTCCAAGGACCTCCGAAAATGCTTATGAATTGCAAAAGGATCATCGGCTGCACATTGTGGAAAGAGCAAAGTCAGACTGAATAAATGATTAATTTATATGCCCATTCTTCATTAATTGTTGAGTCAAATGTACGTAAAAATCCCACTACATTTGAAAACCATTTGTAAGTGAGATTCTCTCACATTGCAGGAATTCACAAGCGTGCTGGTGATTGCCAAGGAATAACAGCGAGTCGTAAGTTAAATGAGCGACTTGTGGCAAAATCATCGTAAGAGCCGCTGCCCACCAGCCTCAAAGCCCCTTCATGCCGAACGAGCACATATTTCTGGAGTCACCTCTACTTTGGACTTTCCTCTTTCTGACACACCATAAACACCAACAGAAGAAAGAAATATACCCCACTTTCTTTAGAGATGAAAATTACAAATAGAATTAAGTTGAAACCAAATAATTCCCGGGTTGCTGCTGCATGGACAAGGACTTCAGACCTGCATTTCGGTGGGACAGACCATTCCTTGTGTCCTAAGACCAAAGCCACCACCGGTTGATTTGCATCTTGTGGCTTTTCCACTCCTACTTCCCACTCCCCCCTGCCCACCCCCACACTCCCCTGCAATTAAGGGAAAGTAGATATTAATATTTTTTCAAACCTACACCTTATGAATGCAAGAGATTTTCAAAATGTTTTTGTAAATGACAGCCTCCATCACTGTTAGAGTCTAGTTTTTAAGTGACTTTCATTGGAAAAATCGTCTTGGTCTCTCAAGGTGCTAAATCTGGATGGGGTCTCCTTTGCAAGCGCCCGCAAATGCCGGCTCCTCATAGCGGCCCCCACCATCCGGGTCTCACGGACCCCCTCCCAGCTGTCTTCCTCTAGAGCTATTTTGTTCAGACACAATGGTCACTTGAACAATTTATTTTTTCCAACAGCCTAATCAGTCCACGATACTTGCAACAAAGCTGGTAGTTCTTAATTAACCCATTTGAGCTACCCCCTGAAGGCAAGTAACAATCTGATTGAAAGCCCAACTTCCCATGGCTATTTTAACAAGAAATAACTGCAGGGTATGAAGGAGAAAATAGATGATTCGACCTTGTAAGGGAAGCGTGGAAATCAGCATGAGGGCAGGAAAAGTGTTCTCCTTAATGAGATGAAGCCGTCTGTCTGGGTAGAGTATTCTGGGATCAGGAATCGGGTTTGTGAAGAACAAACAACCCAGTTTTGGCTCACAGAAGCCTTAATCAGGTGCCTGAACAAGACAGCTGAAGCTCCCCAACTACGTGGGACAGAAAAGTGCCCCCTCTGTGTTTTGTTAATCACACTGGCTCATCGTCCACCCTGACGGAGCTCAGCCTGTGAGCACTTGGGGCCCCACTGGTGACAGTCAGCCTGGGGTAGGGGTCAGTCCCTGGGGACTGCAACAGAGCGGAGAGTGACCGGCCCCACGCTGTGTTGGGGGAGAGGCGGGGACACAGCATGGAGCAGGACACCCCTACGGTGGTCGGGTCTGGGGTATGCCTCTGTGTCCTCGGCTGGCGGCCAGGGGGCCAGCGTTAAGGGACAGGACTGGGGTGGACGCCCACCCCCACCTCTGCCGCAGAGCCAGAGTCCACTCTCACCCTGGGTCTGGCCGTTCCGCGAGCGCTCACCCTCACAAGCAGGACGTGCACCTCCGTCACCGCTCTGAGATGACACCCGTGTGCACATGGTGTCTACTAGGCAGGGGCCAGTCCGCGTTTCTGTACCAAGTTCTCTTTGTCTGAACGTCAGGGTCCTCACTCGCCAAGTCCGGCCAAACAGCTCCGCGGGCTGGAGAAAAGGAATGTGGTATGGGCCAAATTGCGACTCCTCCCCCTGAAAATGCCTATGTTGAAGTCCTAAGTTACTCAGAGTGTGACTGTATTTGGAGACAGGATCTTTAAAAGGTAATTAAGTTGAAATGAGGTGGTTAGGGTGGGCGCTGATTCAACATGACTGGGGTCCTATGAGGAAGAAGAAATAGGGCCGGTCCTGGTGGCGCACACCTGTGGTCATGTTCCGCCAAGCGTTAATAGCAAGTGTTAACAGCTCTTGTAACAGCGTCCAATCAGCAACAAGCTTTAACATCCAATCAGCAACAAGTTTTAACATCCAATCAGCAACAAGCTATAACCTCCAATCAGGAACAAGCTATAACATCCAATCAGCAACAAGCTATAACCTCCAATCAGCAACAAGCTATAACATCCAATCAGCAACAAGCTTTAACATCCAATCAGCAACAGTGGGATTCAAAAAGTACCCAATCAGGATCACGCGAGCAGCGTGGCCAGAGGACAGGAGCAGGCGGCTGAGCATGGAGCGCAGGCCCAGACCGGCACAGGAGGCCGGGCCCCAGCAGCGCGCACCCGCATGCCACGGCCTCCAGCTGGCCCCGCGCAGCACCGGCCCATGGGGATGGGGAGCCGCGGGGAGGCAGCGAGCGGCCACATCCCAGCGACAGACGGTTTTCCCTGTCAGTCACAGCTACTCGGGAGGCTGAGGCAGGAGGATCGCTTGAGCCCAGGAGTTCAAGGCCAGCCAGGGCAGCATAGTGAGACCCTATCTCTAAAAACAAATAAAAGACGAATACAGAGGGAAGGCCATGTGAAGACGCAGGGAGAAGACGACCATCTACAAGCCAAGGAGAGAGGCCCCCAAGGAATCACCCTGTTGACGCCTTCATCTTGGACTTTCAGTCTCCAGAACTGTGAGAAAATAAATGTCTGCTGCTTAAGCCCCTGTCTGTGAACCTTGCTATGGCAACCCCATCAGACTAATACAGAGTGTCACTTCCAGTTCTGTGACAAAGTCTTTCCCAAGAAAGACCCACTTTTGAGGCCGAAAGCCTTTCAAGGGACAAACCCCGGGGCCTTTTCACCAGCAAGCGTTGTTTAGTCCCACCCATGTTGTAGCGTGTATCAGTACTTCACTCTATTACCAAAACACATCATGACTTTTTGACAGAGTGAAAAAGTGTCCCCTGCATTGTTTTATGAATTCAGATTTTCCTGTTAGAGTTTATATTAATATGTGGCAATATTCATTTATGCTTATAAAACTCAATATCCAAATTTGTCATCTTGGGCCCAGCGATGCTGAGTTGCCAGTTGGCCTGAGCCACGGTGGCTGGTCAGCAGCTCAATGAGGTTCTTTTGGTAAATGCGGGTGGCCCCCAGTGATTAGAGGAGCTGGGGACTTTATGTCCCCTCCCCTATAACTTCCCTATAAGATGGTTACAATGAAAATGAGTCTCATCACAAATTTTGCTTAATGGACAAACACTAAGAAAGGAGGCCCCAAAGTTGTCCTATAACCTGTCCCTCTAAGTTTTGGTGGGACCCACGCTCCGTCCTTAGGTCCCTGGATAGGCCTCTGCCATGAGAAGTTCTCTCCGAGACTAACTCTGTGAAACTCTGATGGCCGCAGCCCCAGCCCTCCAGCTGGGCCAGGCAGCAGGGGTCTCTATGAAGCGGGGCCCAGGGCAAGAGGGGGCTTCCGGCTCCTGGGGAGCTCTTACAGGGAAGGGGCACTGTCTTTTCTTTATTGACTATATTTTCTTAGTTTCTAGATTCTTGATCCTCTGGCATTTGGGGCCTTGATCTTGGAGAGAGACCGCCCTGCCCAGGGCCAGCTCATTTCTGGAGACAGCAAATGACTCCCCAGGACACCTTTGCCATGCAAACCAACCAGCCAGAGCCCACACCCTGACCATGTCCTTTTTTATTATTATTATTATTTCAAAGTACAAATGTTCTTGGTTACATGGATTGCTTTTGTACTGCTTGAGTCAGGGTTAAAAGTGTGCCCATCACCCAGATAGTGTTCATTGTACCCCTTAGATAGGTTTTTGCTTGTCCCCACCCCTTCCCTCCCCCCTGCTTGATTTCCACTGAGTTTTACTTCCCTCTATACACATGTGTACACATCAGTTAGTTTCAATTTAATAGTGAGTATATATGGTGTTTGTTTTTCCATTCTTTAGATATTTCACTTTGGATAATGGTCTCCAGTCCCATCCAAATTGTTGCAAACAGCATTAAGTCATCCTTCTTCGTGGCTGAGTAGTATTCCACATTTTGTTAAGCCACCCGTGATTTGATAGGCATTTGTGTTGATTCCATCTTTACAAGTGTGAATTGTGGTGCAATAAATATTTGAGTACAATAAACTTTGGGGGCTGCTTTCTAAGTGTCTGTCCATTTAGCAAAATTTGGGATGAGACTCATTTATCTTTTTGATAAAATGGCTTATTTTCCTTTGGGTAAATACCCAGTAGTGGGATTGCTGGATCAAATGGTAGGTCTACTTTCAGTTCTTTAAGAAATCTCCATACTGATTTCTGTAGAGATTGAACTAATTTGCAGTCCCACCAACAGTGTATAAGTGTTTCTCTCTGCATCTACACCAGCATCTATTGTTTTTGGACTTTTTAATAAAAGCCATTCTGACTGGGGTAAGGTGATATCTCATGGTTTTATTTGCATTTCTCTTATGATTAGTGATATTGAGTATTTTCTCATATGTTTATTGGCCATTAGTCTATCTTCTTTTGAGAAGCTTCTGTTCTGTTTTGTACCAACTTTTTAATGGGATTGTTTGCTTCTTTCTTGCTGATTTGCTTGATGTCTTTGTAGATTCTGGTTATTAGCCCTTTATCAGTTATATAGCTTGCAAATATTTTCTCCCATTCTGTAAGTTGTCTGTTTGCTCTGTCGATTATTTCCTTGGCTGTGCAGAAGTTTTTTAATTTAATCAAGTCCCATTTATTTATTTTTGTTATTGCTGTGACTGCCATTGGAGTCTTCTTCAAAAATTCTTTGCCCAGGCCAATATCTATAAGAGTTTTTTCAAAATTCTCTCCTAGACTTCTTATGGTTTCATGCCTTACGTTTAAGTCCTTTATCCATCTTGAATTAATTTTTGTGAGTGGTGAGAGGTAGGGGTCCTGTTTCATTCTTCTGCATGAGGCTATCCAATTTTCCCACCACCATTTATTCAATAGGGCTCCCTTTCCCCAGTGTGTATTGTTGTCTGCTTTGTCAAAGATCAGTTGGCTGTATGTGGATGGTCTTATGTCTTGGCTTTCTGTTCTGTCCCATTGGTCTATGTCTCTATTTTTATGATGACCATCTCCTTTATCAAACTCTCACATACCAGGCCAATATTCCTCCCACCCTACGGCATCTCAGGGCCAGTCACCCCACCACTAGGGACTGCCCTGTGGCCCAGAGCCCAGTGATAGTATTCAAACTCTTTTGTTTTGAGATAGGGTCTCACTATATTGCCCAAGCTGGAAAGTTCTTGCTCCTAAATGTCGTCAGTGTCCCCACCCTGCATCACCTATCTCTTCCTGAGAGAGCCCCTGGCTCGGGCACACTCTGCCCTCCTGCCCATCCCTTCTCCTTCCCCACGTGGCCCCCAGTGGCACGTGGGGTCTCCTGTTTCCAGGGCTGTATAAGTCTCGTCCCTCATGACAATCATTTCTGTGTCTGCTGTCTGACCATCCCTGATTAATACAGATCCCAGGTACATTTTAACGCAATCGCTGAAGCAGCGGCCTTTAGAGACTCCCAGTCAGCTCTGGAGAGCCCATTTTTAGAGGGAAATGGAGAAAACGGAGTGACCCAGGGGAGCCAGCCAAAATGGCAAGGTGTCTTCCGGCTGACCAAAGTGCTGTCATGGGGCCCTGGAAGAGCAGGGCTCGCACCTGTGCAGGACTCGAAGGGCTGGAGCGAGGGAGAGGAAGTTTGCTGTTGCTCCAGGTTATGGAGGAGTGTAGCGGGTTGAATAATGTCCCCCCAAAAGATACGTCCACATCCGAATGCCTGGAACCTGGAATTTGATCTTATTTGGAAAAATGGTCTTTACAGAAGTAATTAAGGTAAGAATGTCAGGATGAGACCATCCTGGATGGTCCAGATGGATCCCAAATCCAAAGGCGAGGGTCCTTGTATGAGACAGAGAAGAGGAGCACACAGAGGAGGAGGCCAGGTGAGGATGGAGGCAGGGCTGAGTGACACAGCCATAAGCCGAGGAACACCTGGAGCCACCAGAGGCTGGAGGAAGGAAGGGAGGAATCCGCCCAGAGCCTCCAGAGGGAGGGTGGCCCTGCTGACACCTTGGTTTCTAACATCTGGCCTCTAGAACTGAGAGAGAATAAATTTCTCTTGTTTTCAGACACAGAGTTTATAGTCATCGGTAACAGCAGCCGTGGGAAACTAATGAAGGGCAGGAGGGGACCCGGAAGGATGGGCCAGTGGATTTTTAACTTTTTTGTAACTTTTTTTGTCTTTGTATATTCTGTTAGGATTATTCAAATTACTGTATTTTAAAGTCATTTGGAATAATTGTTCTCTGTGGTTACACCACCAAATTGATATACAGTTAAGTTTGTTGGTTTCACTTTACTTTCAATTTTTAGAGATTATTGTTTTAAAATGTAATTTTGCTTTGTAATTACATAAAGTGTTTAGAGGATTTAAAAATCAGATTAAAAGGTATGCTCAGAAAAGTCCACCTTAAGCTCTGCCTCTTCCATCCATTCTCCGCGTCCCGGCAGGCGCTGTCTACCTAGCCAGCTATATTGGTGTCCAGGAAGATCTGTATTTTTCTTCTAATGAATACCATAAATAGTCTTAGTCTTTTCTGGTTTGGGCTCTTGTGTATTGGTTCTCCACTGTGATCGACATTGGAATTGGCTCATAAACTCTTCTCCCCTCTCCCTCCACATCTGATAAGAAGGTCCTTTGACTCCAGTCAATGATTATATGGCAACTAGCAAGTCGATTCCTTTCCCATGTACTCCCCATTCTCTGAGCTTTTGACAGCTGTGCCTACACTGTCAGAGCATCAGCCACTACGTACTCCAGCACGTTCCTTATAACCGTATTTAGTCTCGGTTCTGCAGAGAAATACACATTCAGTCCCTAATACTGGTCCTCCTGTTCAGCTCTCCAATCCTCTTGTCTGAAACGCTTTCTCTATATTCCCTGAGGACTTGGGTGTTCAAACACGTATCTTTGTGGCCTTTATACCTCCAGCGTCCCCTGCCAGCTACTACAGTGTTGGACGTTGACAACAGCCCGGCGTGGCGGGAGCGTGCCAGGCTGGAGTGGCAGCACGCGCTTCTCCTTCAGCTTCTGGTCCTCACGGCCCTCGAATGGCTCAAGTGTCAGCCACACTCTCCCCACCCCACCAAGTGTCTCTAGGCCACACATTCTGCAACCAGGGACATTTAGGGACAGTTCCAGCCTCTATACGCCCTCTAGCAACAAGTCCCTTCCACAGAGCAGCCTGGCCACGCTGAGCCTGTTCCCCCACTGCCAGCAGGCGGCTTGGTCCTGTGGTGTCCAGGGCCTCTTTGAAGAGGTTGGAACCTCGGCCTTGGGGAGAGGGAGACTCTCCAAAGGTCCTTCCTGCCCCCTGAGCTAGCAGCTGTTACCTTGTGCCTCCTTTACCTCTTTCGGTAGCTAAGCACCTTTTACTAGTTAATCTGTTACATGAAATGTTCCCTCTTCTACCTCCTGCGGAAACCCCGGCTGCTTCTTCAGAACATGCACACCTCCCCGTATCCCCTGACGGATGTGTGCTCTACTGAGGCAGCTGACTTTCTGGCCAGGTCTCGGCAGGTGGACGGTACTTTCCCGCGTGGTTTGTGTTTCGTGTTCTTTTGTACATGCCTTTTTGCTGCGGCAGTTTCCCCTGGGCACGTCTATACACTCTACATGACTAAGAATTTTGCAGTTAGGCAAAATCTAAGGTTTCTTTGCTTCTTATCCCCATACACTGAGGCATGAGAATTAAAGGAAAAATATTTAAATTTTGCAGGGAAGTTAAAGTCTCGAGAGGTTTAAAGCAACTTAAAAATTATAAGTTTTTTAAAATTCCAACTCTAAAAAGTTACTCGTAATTTTATGAATAACCTAGATATACTGCCCATTCTCTGGGAGGGTGACTAAAAGTCCAGGCAAATAATCAAATAAGATACTTTAGTGTTTGGACGGAACATATACTTTACACACCTCCGTGTAAAAAACTAAACACTCTTTTAAATAACAGCAAAATATTTCTCATAACTTTGGGTTTCCACAATTCTTTGGACACTGGTAACATTTATTAGCATGCTGGCCAATCTGCAGAGAACCAATAAGCCAAACCATTTCCAAGTTCTCAGGAAAATAATCTGAAATGTATTCATTGGTGCAGTCATTTTGAAGACTTTATGAAAGGAAAACAAAAAAAGGATCTTGGATGCTTATTTCCATTCAAATGGACCAAGGGCTGGTTCACACTGCTCTCCAGTAAGCTCCCAGCCCTGCACGCTCCGCCAGAGAGCAGGGCCCCCGGGCCCACCCTCCTCAGAGCAGATCAGGCCTCCCCTGACCACGTCTTCCAGGGGCAGTCAGCAGGGAGCACAGAGTGAGGTCATCCGCATTCCTGCCAGTCACCAGCTTTGAACCAAGAAAGAGAAAAGCCACTTTTCCAACTGCCCATCCTCCCTCCTACTCTGCAGTCTCCAAACAGATTACTTTACTAAAAGAGATTATTTTACTGCTACAAATTTCTTACACTTCAGGTCCTTACAAGACAGAGTGAAGAACAATAATTAAACAGGCCCCAAGAAGCATCTGTCATACTAAATTTCCATGAAGAGAAAAACTCACACTACAGATGCATGTGGTTAATAACAAGCTGTATTTGGTGCCAAGGTTTTAAAAAGCACTACTTTGACATTAAAATGTGTTCTTCTCTGTATTAATGGTCTATGTCTTCAGAGTCTTCGAGGTTTTCTAAATTGTCCGCTTTGGAAAGAAGAAATCTGAAAGTCCTATCATGCCACTCTTTCTAGATTCTCTGAATTGGAAACAAAGACACATATTAGTAATTTCTCATAGTACATTAGTAAAGTTTTTATAAAATGCAATATAATTTAAAAGGTTTACCTTAAAAAACTGTTATTTATGATCTCTCATCAGTAATTCTTACCTCCAAAAATAAAGCAATCTATTTTCTTGTACAAAATATACAATAACTCTACATTTATTTTAGGCAAAAATATCAGTGTTATATTCATAATTTTTCTTTCTTAATAATTTGTGGTCTCAGGAAAGTAGAGGGAGTGGCGACAGCCGAGCAGGGTGCAAGTCCGTCGGAGCTGGTGTCCCGGGGCGGCTGGGTCAGGTGCATTAACCGGGGCCGTGAATAAAAGGGAGAGAAGAGGGCCCGAGACGGGCCGCTCCCCAGCAAGGGCAGGGCGGCAGAGGGCCAGGAGGTGAGGGTCGGGACACAGAAGTGTGGGGCAGAGGAAGAGGCTGCAGGAGGCAGATGAGAGCTGGACCACCCTCACGACTGCTGACGTCAGCCAGGACGACGACATCGGGAGAAACACGGAGAAAAAGGGCAGCTTGGGAGCCACCTCCGATGAGGAGGGGAGGGTTGGAGCATGGGTGGACGACAGAACCAGGCAAGAAGGCAGGGACGATGGGGCCGAGAGGCACAGCCCATAGCCAGCGCATCACAGGGGAAGGACGACTGCGGGGACCGGCCCCCATCACCGTCTGTCCCCAACCCTGGCTCTACTGTCCTCAAAGCACTCAGCACAACCTGCTGTCTCAAAATCTGTGTCTGGTGTCTGTCCATGCCACAGGGTGACCCGGGTCAGGGGCATGGCCTGTCTCACTGACTACATCCTGGGCACCTGGACCAGAGCCCGGCACAGAGAAGGTGCTTGACAGACTGTACCGTGGGCAAACAATTCAAGATGAAAGGTGTGGGGCCCAGGTACCAACGTCCACCTGCACTCGGGAAGTGGTGGGCCGGAGGGGTGGGGGGAAGGGGATGCTGAGAAGACCTCAGGGCCCAGTCTCTCTTGTTCTTTCAGGGCTGGAGCCAGGAGGCGCCAGGCCCTTCCCTCCAGTCCCCAGGCTCGCTCCTCAGAGGCCCCCAGGGCCCCACTCATGCCCAGACCCCTCCCTCGGAGGCTGTCCCCTTGGGTTGCCTCCACCGCACCTCTGCACACCCCACCTGCCTGGGGCTGCTTTTCCTTGGCATCCCCACAGGCAGTACAGGCAGATATTTGGTAACTGTTTAATGAATGAACAAATGAAGCACTTAGGCAAGATATAAGAGCTTTTGTTCCTTCCTACTTTGAGTCTAGTCTTTAAAGGGAGGATTTGTTCATCTTTTTAAACAGCATCATGAGTGATCAGAACACTGGGCAATATATTCAAATACTAGTACCAAGTTGTGCTCGGGAGCAGAGCCTGTCTAAATCACGTGCGGCCTGGTGCAAATACAATATAAAAATGCAACGTACAATACGCCACACAGCAAGTTCATCAGACTAAGAACTATACAAGTGACATCTTCAGGTTTCTGCAGGTGACGCTGCATCCCTGGCACTAAAGCCTGGCTGTCCAGCAGCAGTCATCAGTTTCTACATTTCACTGTGGAGAAACGAATTCTATTGTACTTTCCAACATGCCACAATTTAAAACCATCTGACATAATGTAAACAAGAATCGAGGTAAACTAAGGATAAACTTTTCTTAAGGACAGGATACATTCTCTCCCTCTGACATCTAAAGAAAACTGAACCTAAATCCTGCACTGGTCTGAGCCACAGATGAGGAAAGGCCGCCTTCCCAGGTGACGCCTTCTTCTGCTGCTGGTCTTTGAGACGCAGCTGCACCTCAACGCCTCTCGGAATACAGTGCGCGCCTCCTCCCCTCCCAGCAAAAGCAGAATTAACTGGGAGAGATTTATCTCAGAAGAGACGTGATATTGTGAAATATATAGTTGGTCTTTGTCCCCATTCATTTCCTGGCATGCAACTCCTAAGATCCTTAGAATTTCCAAAATGATCTATTTTGTGTGCCAGTGAGTTGACTGGTGGCTTCAGCCCCTACGTAGCTTCAGGATGCGGCCGGTCACCAGAAAGACCAAGGCAGGATTGGAGGGTTGGGACTTCCAGCCCATCCCAACTTCCAGGGATGGGGGAGGGGCTGAAGGCTAAGTTGATCCCCAGTGGCCGATGGTTTAATCAATCATGCCTATCCAATGAAGCCTCCATAAAAGGCCCAGCAGGACAGGCTATGGAGAGCTTCTGGACGGCTGAGCACGTGGAGGCCCACAGGAAGGTGGACCAGAACCCATCCATGTTCAGGGAGGGTGGTGCCCCCCAACTCCATGTGCTCAGGACCCTTCCAGACCTCACACTAAGTATCTCTTCATCTATCAGCTGTTTATTTGTATCCTTTAAAATATCCTTTGTAATACACTGACAAGCATGTTTCCCTGAGTTCTGTGAGCCACTTCAGCAAACTAATCAAACCCAAAGAGGGGGTTGTGGGAACCCCGATTCCTAGTCAGAAGCACAGGTAAAACAACCTGGGCCTCGAGAGTGGCATCGGAAAGGAGGGGCCAGTCTTGGGGACTGACCCCACCCTGTGGGATCTGATGCCATCTCCGGGTAGATAGCGTTGGAGTTGAATTAGAGGGCACCCAGCTGGTGTCCGCTGCAGAAGCCATTGCTTGCTTGTTGGTGGGGAACAAAACCCACATTTGGTCACAGAAGTCTTCTGTGTTGATTGTTGTGATGTGAAAGCAGAAGGAAACCGTTTGAGTTTCTCCCTATGGGGGAGAAGTGAGAGGAAGGAAATTCTCCCCCTGTCAACACACCTGGACCCCGGAGCGCACACACTTACATGCTTTCCTTTAAAGTGGTAAGATAGTATTCTGTCTCCGAAGGAGAGATGTCTGGGTCTAAGCCGGCCAAGTAGCGGTAGACGTAGGCGTAAGTCTCAAATGGGATGCGAGCAGGGCCGCCGTCTGGATCATCAGTGAGGATCTCGCACAGGTGCTTCATCGCGGTGTTCAGTGACTGCAAGCACACAAGCCAGGTGGGAAAACAACAGTTACTCTTGGAGTCACTAAAATTTAAAGCAGACACCAGCAGAATAAGCACCCAGGTATAGTTTACAGAAATTCTCTAAGAGTTCTCCATCTAAATTAAGAATTAGGTCAGGCCAGGCGTGGTGGCTCACACCTGTAGTCCCAGCACTTTGGGAGGCTGAGGCAGGAGGATCACTTGAGCCCAGGAGTTGGAGGCTGCAGTGAGCTGTGATGATGCGACTGCACTTCAGAGCAAGACACTGACTCTTAAAAAAAAAAAAAACTAGGTGAATGTACAACTGCCTTAATGAAAAATAAAAAGGGAAGGTTTGAACAGGATGTCACTGGCCAGAAAAAAAATTTTAATTCACAGATTTTATTTTATATTAAAATGAGAATGACTGTTATGGACAAGAGGAAGCATCGTCTTTAAAGACAGACTTCCTAAGCCAGTGAAGACCCATGCGGCCCCATCGGGCCCAGAGACACACACCCAAGGACGTGCCCAGGGACTGAGCAAACTCTGCTACCAACCATGGGTGCTGCCTGTGGGGGCAGCCTGTGTGCCTACAAGGAGGCCACTGCCCGAGCAGGCAGCGGAGGGTCCTAGAACGGCACCAGGCCTTTCTCCTCTGTGGACGGGGCAGCTCCCTCTCGCTCCTTCCTGCTGCCTGCTTCCTCCCAGTCGGGCCGCAGCCCCACCCTCCACTTTCGGCCCATCCTGGGGCAGCCTTCCCGTCATGGCATAATCCTCCGGGGCACCCCACCCTCCCCTTCACGCTCTGTGGCAGGGGCAGCCACAGCCAAGGTCTTCCTCGTGAGACCAGAAGCTTCTGAGCACCGGAGCCGCGTGGGCCTGACGGCATGGCGTCTGGCCCACGGCCTCTCACCTCTAACTTGCTCGATTAATCCTTGGTGAAAAAAGGAGCATTTGGTTTTAAAAGGAGGGGGTAAAACCCTGTAACAATAGATTACTATCTTTTAAAGAAACAGAACGCATAGCCCAGGTCTCCTTTTCTCCTTCCACACCAGGACACCACGACCTGCAGCCTTTACCACCCTGGCCGGGACACACTGGACGACAGCGTTCTAATCCCATGAGCAGCCCAAGGGACCTACGTCTCAATCCCCACCCCGAGTCCTTTCTCTGGAGCCTGTCCTTGCCAGAGTGACCCTCTCGCACCTGCCTGGGCTGTCATGCTACTGCTGAGGAAGGAAGGTGAACTCGCAGGTGGCCGATTAGCTGTGACACCCTCGCCCCACCCACACACACACAGGACAACACCTACTCCTCAATTTCCCCATAGCCACCAAATGCATACCACGGACAGGGACATGGCAGTTAACAGACGCTCATGCCTGCTCTCACGGAGATCGCAGTTTAGTTGGGAGAGCCAAGTAACGCCTGGATTCTGAAATGCTCTAGAAGAGGGCATACCTGGAGCAGCAGGGTAGGAAGTGCTGGGTGGAGGAGGGTGACATTTTCTATCAGGTAGTCACGGAAAGCCTAGCCAAGCAGGTAACATTCATGCAAAGACTCAGAGGGAAGGAGCCAGCATGTGGGATGCTAGGAGGGTGCCAGGTGCCCCGCCTTGTGTTCCAGAAACAGCGAGGAGCTCTGTGGAGCTAGCGCAGGTCAGGGAGGGGCAGAAATGTAGGAGAGGAGGGCAGCAGAGTGGGGGCCCCAGGTCGTGGGGGCCCTGACAGGCCGATGGAGGACTTGGGCTTTCCTGTGTCCTATGGGAGGGTGTTGAAGGGTTTTACACCAAGAGAGTCCCTAGGGAGGCTCCTGGCTGAGGTGTGAAGAGGCGGCCCCAGTGACGAGGGTGGAGGAGGAGCCCGGGGAGGAGGCTACTGGAATAATCCAGCCAGAGCCCAGGGGGCAGCAGCCGGAGGGCTGAGAGGGGCCAGACTCCGGGCCCGTGCTGAAGGTGAAGTCAGGACTCACCGATGTCTGGATGTGCGGGTGGGAGACACGACAGTGGGAAGTGCCCCACAGCCTGGGGCCTGAACAGCGGGGAGGGTGGATTTGCTGCTGACCGGGGAGCGGGGGAGGCGGCAAGTTCCAGGCGGGAGACAAGCAGCTCAGTTTGGGCGGTTTCGGAGGACGTGTGCGTCAGGCCCCACGTGGGAGGCCGACTGAGGTGGACGTCCAGGCCTGAGCTCAGGCAAGAAGTTCGGGCTGGCAACGCCACGTCAGGAGCATCAGCCCACAGGAGAGACGGTGCTTACAGCGAGGAGCCCGGGGAGACCGCCGAGCGGTGGGGACAGAGCACGGGGAGAGCAGGGCCAATGCGGAGGGGAAGGGCGGCCAGGGAGGGCAGGAAAAGCAGGCAGGGGTGTCTGCAGGGAGCAGAACAGTCACCTGTGTCAAATGACCAGAAAGGCCAAGAACAATGAGGACTGGTGCTTGGGACTAGATTTCCGCACAGCAGTGGTGTGCTAGAGCCAACTGCTAAATTTCCAGGAATTCTGTGAGCTGGATGGCTTCACGTTGTAGCCTGAAATCAGCCGTGGTGGGAGTATTTACACCACATTAATTGGCAAACACTACAAACGAGGGCTTTCCCCCCAGAGAGCAGGCTTGAAGCGTTCGCCAGACTGCTCCTGTAAGGGGACAGAGTGCAGCCACAAGGAGCAGCAAGCCTCCCAAGCCAGGCAGAGTCCTCCAGGGCGCTGCCTACAGGAATGAGCGCAGGGCCGCGCACAGGAGGAGGAACCAGCGGGAAGAAAAACAGTGGGTGAGGCAGAGCACAGTTCCCATAGGAAGGCTGCAGATGTAGGAAGAGTGCTGGTCAAAGTCACACCAGGGCTGTGTGATGGAACAGGGACTGTGCTGG
The DNA here is from genome assembly GCA_008086735.1 of Cheirogaleus medius. Lineage (NCBI taxonomy): Eukaryota > Metazoa > Chordata > Mammalia > Primates > Cheirogaleidae > Cheirogaleus > Cheirogaleus medius. The sequence continues at coordinate 24,408,216 of VBSM01003039.1, forward strand.
GAAAGAAACCCGATGTCCTCGGGGACGTGCCAAGGCTCTGAGCCCGCCCTGGGCTGCAGGACTGAGCTGCAGTCCTCACCCAGAATGGCGTGCGCTAGAAACAGGGCTACCAACCAGCACAGATGGAGCACTTGCCGTGTCCCAGGCACCGGCCGGAGCCTGGCGGGGGTCTCATCTGCTGCTCTCAGTGAGCACACGAGGTGAGCACTGCACTTATCCTTGGCTCACACCCGAGGACTGCGGGGCCCTAACAGATTCAGGGATGGCCCAAGGTCACCTGGCCAGGACTGGAATACAGCCAGTGTGCCTCTGAGCTCCTTCTGGCAGCCACCACATTCTGCCACCTCTAGCAGCCCCTAGGCTGGCTGGGGGAGCGAGGCACAGGGCAGAGATGCCGCCCCACTCCAGGATCCAGACATTCGGCCGGAGGAGGTGAAGGCCTGAACACAACTCAGTTCCCCATCGCCCTCAGCTAGGACTCGGGCATCTGTCCAGCGGGCCTGCCATGGTGTTTCCTCCCATTTTCACTCTGGAATCCCACTTCCCACGTGAGCCAGGACTGGTGGCCCTGGCCGCAACCAACGCACAGCCGAGGGCGGATGGCACAGTTCTGGTGTGAGTCTGCCTCCGAGAAGCGAAATGATGCCCTAATTAGAAAAACGGATTGTGCTCGTTCTGCGGAGCAGCACACAGCTCCAGACAGCTCTCCAAGGACGACTGCACGAGTCGCTCCTTTAAAAGACTGCCCTCGAGAGAGGATTCGCTAAAAGTAAAGTGTGTTTTACAATCCGTGTTCCTTGCCTGAGACTTTCAAAGACATGTTGTTGTGTTAGAATTTACTTTTACATCCGACACAAATGGAAGCAAGTCATTGCCACGTGCGGAGTCGCGGAGGAACAGGGAGGAAGCAGTTGGCGTGGGTCGAGCAGGCAGATGAGATCTGCGTAACATGCTGTTCAAAGGCTTCAGAGGAAGAGGTATTTAAGGAAAAATACATCAAAACATTCTAGCATCACTGCCTCTGCAAAGGCGTGATGACACTACTGATGTCAACGTTTCTGACAATACGATCCGAAGCGATTTTTATATCCAAAAGGATTCATAAGGCAATTTGCTTGATCCTGTGCTGAGAGTTGTGTTTCTTATAAACACGTTTCTCAATCCCAAAGTGCTGTGCGTGGCACGGTGACTTGCTCAGCAGCCAGAGGGCCCTCTCCATGGCAGGCGGTGCCCCTTGCTAACCTCCTGCCCATTGCCAATTTATTCTTGCATACGGAAAACATGCCAGGCAGAGGTGACTGGCAAGCTACGCTTTGTTTTTAACCAACTATTTACACCTGATCCATAATCTGAAATTAAAATGGAGATGTGTGAAAAACCTACTCTTTCCTGAACATTTTCAGTGTGCCGATTCTGTGGGATTTTTCACTGTTTCAGAATTATATCTGTGCTTATAATGACACTCAAAGCCTCTGAAGAACAGAGTCACCTCACACCTCCCCTAGGTGGCCTTTTAGTAAGTCTGGGAACAAAAAATGTGACCAATATCTTGAATCACTTTCCACAGAATCAAACAAAGGAAGTCCCACTCCCTAAGGTGTGGCCTGCCAGCGCTTAGGGTGGACACGGGCCGTACAGTGAAGCAGTGGCACTGACCCAACATGGCATTTTTAAAAGCCTAAGAGCCTTTTCATCTTATTTTATTATCCTCATCCATTCTCTAATTTAAAACACAGTTCTAGGGCTTGCAGCCAGTGAGGGTGGGAGGTCCCAAACCAGGAGCCCGCAGCCAGGTGGCTGGGTTATGGTCCTAGCCGGATGCTGCCCATGTCGCTGTGCAGGCCGGGAGCCGGGTCCACGATGGCCAGCAGCAGCTGATTCGTGACACTCTCCAGAGGGACGGCGGTGAGGCTGGTGGGAGCTCACGGCACCCCCTTCCTACCCGGGGAGAGACGGAAGCGATGGGCAACTGGGGAGAGCCCAGGAGTGGCTCCTTCCTCCTCGGGGACAGTTGACTAAGTGTGCTTGTGGCCCAAGGCTCACATTCATGATGGGTAGCTGTATCTTTTCACTGTCTACAGGGGATAAAAGGAACTCTGTTGGTCTTTCTTGCACATCTCAGAATGGGCTTTTGAACCCTAACTGGGAAACCTGAAAGGAAAGCAGTAGGGAGTAAGCTAGGATGCAGCCGCAGTTCCCGGGACAGGTGGCTGTCACACTGGGACAACAGCGTACAGCAATGGGTCAAAGACACCAGACCCAACTGCTACAGCACAGCTAGCTGTAAGGGGTAACGTTCGAAGAACTCCAAAGTGAGAGCTGTTAGAGGCTGGCGGTGAATGCTTTTTAGGGTTTGAATCATTTTAGGACACAAAATGATATTAAGGAACATCCTTGGGAGTTGTTATTCTCCAGACAGGAAATTGCAGGCGTGAACTCTAAGGTGGTCCTAACCTGTGGGCCACACACTCCTGGGGCTACAGAGACACCAGGAGGGGGTCCCTCTATCTCCCACTTCCAAGTCACCTGCTGTGGCTTACTTGGCCTACCTCTGCCATATGCGCCAGCCTATAATGCGGCAAATAGTACCTTCTTCAAAGGCGCATTGGGAGGATGAGAGAGACTACACGCAAAGGGCCCGAACATTGGGCACAGGGTAAGACCCTAGGAATCATGCCCATTGTCAGCACTATGTTCACATGGAAAACCGCATTATACACATGCATATCTGTAGCTGTAAATAGAGAGAGATGCTCCTGTGATTAATAAAGCCTAAATGCATTTAAAAGTCAGACTAAAGTCATCGTTACTTGTTTCACTGTGTGTTTTTTATCATTTATGGATTGCCCCTGCCAGTGCATGTGGGGATGGAAGACTCAGTTCATGATTTTATGTTAAAAAAGAAAATCTCCGTGCTTAAAAAACAAAAGGAGACATTTTGATCCACAGCTTTAATGCTTAGGATCATTAATGGCATGGCAGAAGTGTAAAGATAAAAGTCACAACATGTAAATGTGACCATTTCACCAGGCAAGCATACCAAGACCTTGGGAAGGACAACAGGAGTCATTTGACACCCATGTTCACCTGCCAGGGCTGTCCACACGCCCCTTCATCCAAACTGGTAGCTTTCGGTAATAACTACAGCAGTGTTCAGGGCTTCAAGGCTATAACAGAACGTCCGCTCCAAGAGTCAGGGATACTTGCCTATGTTGTTCACTCCGGAACCTTCGGCACTTACAACAGGGCCTACCTCGAAGTAGTACTTGGTAAACATTTGTGGAATGAAGAAATGAAGGAATGAATGAATGATACATATGACTCAGAAATTTAAGCAGAGGTTTCCAGTCTTTTTAGAGATCTTAAACTCAATTGATTTGACAAGAGTGATTTCTAAGAGAAATTTAAAAGCACAGAGTATATATCTGCCACAAGCCATGCGAATGCCATGGATGTAGGAAGCAGGAATAATATCTGTTGTGTTCATGTAGGCAGCAACTAGATGCCAATTTTACAGTATCCTACGTGAAAACAACTTAAGCAGGCAGTAGCCCATTACAAATTACTTCCTCTCATCTCACTTCACTTCTTCATTTCTTCCTCTTTGTAGCTATTTTTGAAAAGCATAAAAATAAATGCTATGATGGCAAGCTACATGAAGAAACACCTCCTTGAATTCATAGCTTCGTGTTCTTGGTGCACCTCCAAGCTGCCAAGGCCAACATGCCATCAGCAACACAACCTCCACACCGAGCCTGGCTGGCTGGGTGCCTCCCTTCCCCATGGCGCACACTGAGATGGGAGTGTCAACACATGCCCAGCTCGCTGTGGGGCCGCTGGAGGCCAGGGCAGAGCAGGCACCTCTCCCAGTAAACATAAACCCCAGGCAACCTCACATTCCTCTGGGGGAGGAGAGGATCAGCTGTCACACTTGAACCTGACCCCTGAGCCGAGAGCCACGATGGACCAGAGCAGAGGTAGCCGGGGCTTTCCACAGCCAAGAAGGGGCCGTGGGCACCTAAGGAAGGCATCAAGGGCAAACAGCGAGCCCTACTGCCCATGGTGGCTTCAGTTAGGAGACAGGCAGGAATCCACAGTGACCCACAAGTATGCTTCTTGATGTACATTTATTCCTTACTATAATATCAAAGTAACATATGATAAGAAGGAAACAAAAGACTGCACATTGTTTGTGATGTCTCTTTCCCAGTATTCAGGCTGTAAGGCAAAGCTCCATCCTTAACAAAATGTCTCCATCTAGTGTCATCCTGATTTTCCAAAGTAGATGCAGTTTCGTTTTAAATCTAGTACTTAATTTTCATGATTAGGGAGGTGGAAATTATAAAGATGGACCCAAAAACATGAATTATTCTACTCTCTGTCATTATTGTTAAAATCAACATTTCACTACTAAGGTTAGAGGCAGAAACCACAAACATTAATTCAAATATGAGATACTAATTTTTATCATTAAAATCTTCATTTCACAGAGTTCCAGATGAGCAAAGATACATAAAAGTGTCTCCAATAATTAAATTTATTTTGTCTCTGTTCTTCCCAATAATATCCCCCTGAGACACTCCCTTGGTATTATCCAAGCCTGTCTTTGCTGCTGGAGGGAACCTGGTCTGCCAGTGTCCAGGCCCTGGTACAGTTGGTCCACAGCTCACAGAAACACCCACATTGCCTCGGGCCAGTCACACAACAGAACTGTTGCTCACTATGCAGCCCCCAGCCTGACCCCTGCCTGCACTGAGGGTACAGAGCTTCCCACCAGGGCCATCAAGAGAACAAGCCAGCTCCGCCGTGTTCGCACAGCGGACACCACCCAGCAGAGGAAATGAATGAACCACTGCAGTCTGTAATGATACAGATGAACAAATATAGCAGCATAATTCGGAAAGAAAAAGGTTCCAAAAGATTACTAACGACATAATTATCTTTTCATCACATCAAAACCAACTCAAATTCAATAATGTATTTCTTGGGTACATACAGAAGCATTTTTCTCCAAGGCAAGGGAACGGGAAACACGAGCTTCAGGCCACTGGGCAGGGCAACGGGACGGGAGAGGAGAGCACAGGTAGCCGGGAGACACTGTCGTGTGTTAGTGACCACGCTGGGTAGGTTCATGGATGTTTACCACGTCAAGGAATTTTTAAAAATTAAAACTGAACTAAAGAAGCAAATGCAAGGACTCAAAGATGAGTGTGTGCCACGCATGAAGCAAGGATTACGAATCACTCAGTTCTGGACTGTGGGCTCCACAGACTGAAGGGAGGGGAGATGAAACGGTTCGCCCACACGGTGAGGGAGCCAGTTCTCCTTCCCAACCCCATGTCTTCATAAGTTTGATGTGGTCACTGTTTCCTCCCTCACCACCATGTCTCACAGCACGACTCAAACACTTCAGCTGAAAAGAGAGATTCTAGACTTCCAAAGGAAGTTCTGCCAACGTCTTCCCACCCCAGCCTTGCCCGATCGCACCCTGACCTCCTAGGTTCACCGCCTATCATGTCGCATATTGGAGGGTCATCCATGTCTTATTTCTAAGTTGTCTGGGTGACATTTTAACATCAGCAAAACCTCACTGTATGGATGAGTTATTAACAATAGATTTTAACAAAAGTAGAAAATAACTTTATGCCTCTTTCCATAGAAGAGGAAGACAGGTATTATTGGTTTATAAAATGATGCATAGTTTTAAAAAGTCATTGATTGTATTCTCTTCTAGAACCTAAATATATTTTAATAGTATCCATATCTGTCATCTACTGTTAACATCTTTTAAAATGAGGTATTCATAAGTATTTAATTTCTGTAAATTAAAATAAATATATGCCTGAAAATATAATAGACCTGGGGGGGGGGGAGTTGCTTTTCTAAGACAAAGTTACTAAAGTAATGGAAGTGTTTCTTTTAGTTACTGAAACCTAAGTTATTTTTAAGCAAGGCCTGTGATTACATAGAATTACTAATATACTGTTTATAGATACATACCCCAGCAAGCGTGCTACATCCAAGCGCTAAGAATTTCATCCACTCTATTTGCTTTTTGCAAGGATCCAGCTGTAAGACAGCTCTGAATTTTTCTATTGGCAGGCACAAATTTTTCCACTTCTGCTCAAGATCTGCTAATTCCACAACATGCCTGTGGCTACACTGTTTAGAAAACACAGTATGACACAGTTCATGTGAGTTTTAAAAACCTGTGAAACCATATAATGCTTGTGAATACTTAAACATATATCAAGTATCCCGCCCTGTGCAGGGGAAAGATGAACTCTAAGCTCAGGACAGTGAATTGTGTCAGCCCTGGGGAGGGAGCGGAGGGAGGAGAACACAGGCAGGGAAGGTGGCAGCTAGCTCCATATCAGCAACATGGTATTTCTTAATAGAAAAAAGGACAATGGAATGAATGTGGCATAATGTTATGACCTAATAAAATGGGCATACAGACAATGGGCATATGATTCTCTACTGTCTATCTGAAATACATCACAATAAAGACCAAACCTCAATAAGTAAAATAAAAACATTTAAAAATCCAGCCCCTGGATTTTTAAACATGTTAATAGCTTAAAAGGAGAAATCTTAAAACTAAAAATAAATGTATTCCTTCTACTATTTTAAAGAGTCTATGAAAATTAATAACTTCAGTGATCTGCTGGTAGTATCCTGAGTGAAAAACCTCTGAGCAATTGCAGCATGGCTGTTCCCAAGCCTCACCGTTCACCGTTATTAAGGTAGAGAGCCACGAAAAAGCCCTGTCTTCCCAACTCAACGTATCCTGCACAGGAGCACAAATGTCTGTGGGGACCAATGACTTTTAAAATCAAGGTTATGCCATTGGCATCATTTTTAGCCACACTAGGAATGCCAAACCTTGTTTCACACTACACTTTCTATTAACTCATTCCTCTAAAATCAAGATGGTGTGCAGGGAGAAGGAATGCAAGGGCTCTTGGGGCAAGGCAGGAAGGGAGTTGCCTATCAGCCCAGGATCTCAGGAGAACTGGAAACCAGAGGCCACTGCCCATCGTGGGGTGCAAAAGGGCAACTCTGTCTTTCAGATGAAGAAGGCAGATTATTACTTTAGCATGCACACAACTTTTATAAACATGTATTACAAAAAGGGACTTGTAACACACGATTCTGGAATTTTGTATTTTTTGTCCAGCAGAATGTAGTATCATCTTAATTTTGTATTGAAAAGAAATTACATTTCACTTTTCTAAAATCTATTCATGACTAGCTATTTTGGGTTGTTTAAACTAGAGAAAGCCCACTGAATACAACAAATTCCTTAATTGAAAAAACCTTGAAGCTCCTTGGCAGGGAAAGCAGGGCTTACGGGTGGTTCTGTCGTGTATTATGCGGTGGGCCCCACTATGTCATCAGGTTGTGAAAGGTGCAGGAAACAGTGAAGAAACGCCAGGTGACTGGTGATATAAACCCTCTCATACCTGCTTGTGCAAAATTTTCAGGAGTCCTGGAGTCAGGCCTGTGTCTGTTTTCTGGGTTGCCACGGGCATTTCGATTCTCTCCTTTACAGGAAGTGGATCTCCTCTCGACAAAGCTGTAAAATATCTAATAATAACACACATATGTGACGCCTCATCAATACACAAAAAGCGCCTTGTGTAATGCAGTTTCTCATACAACCCAGGAAAACAACAGCGATTAGGAAAAAGAGCCCTAAAGTCCAACGGCTCCGGCTTACGTCCTGGTTCCTCCACTTAGTTCTCTGACTTAACCTTCTCTGTCTGCCTCAGTTTCTCTGTTTGAAAAGTGGAGATAATGAGACTCCCTGTCTTAGGGGTCCCAGGAGCACCAAGTGAGAAAGGGCCGGCACAGTGGCTGGCACTCACGCTGACTGAACATGTGCTATTCTTACCAAGCAAATGCTATGAGTGCTTCTGAAATATCACCAAAGAAGGTGGGAGATCCCAGAGCCCGGAGTGATCTGAATGCAATGTCATGGTATCGTCATACTACTCTGGACAGTTTGGGCTTGTTTTTCCCTTTTCCTGGTCTTGCAGCTCTTCGAGGTGTTTAACTTTAAGCATGTCTGCATGCCCAGCTCTGAGGCAGCCTGCGAACACACAAGTCATCTATTTCTACACTGGGAATGTCAAGTGCTGGCTTCTCCCACCTTCCTGCCTGTTACTTTGCCCCTTAAGTGTTCCTTTCTGGGTCACTGATATTGCTGCATATGTTGGGGAGGGGAGGGATCACGGAAACAGTCTGGCACACTGTCAAAGAGGGAACGGGCCAGGCAGGTCCTTCTGCAAAACTCACTCCCCTGGGTGCATCTGCCAGAGGTGGCCAAAGCTGAAACCGCGTCATTTCCTGCTCTAACAACTTTAACATGACAAAAAGAGATGGCATATCCAGGAAAATGAACACTAAATCCTCCACCAGGGCCACAGGTAATAATTTAAAAGGCATGAGTAATTACAAATATTCTAACTACCATATAACAGATAAATATGGATAAATGGATATTTGTTGGACTAAAAGAAATTTCATATCTTGTCCTCTCTCTTTTCACCACTAAAATTTTTGTTTTCATGCATGTAAGACAACTTCAGCTACATTTTGTAGTTTTGTTAATGATTTGAGGAAAAGTCAAAACAAAGGCAGCAGTGAGTTAGACCAACGTGGACCTGAAGACTCAAAGGGCTGGAGTGAGGGATGGGTGCTTAGTTTTGTCATATTGCTCCTAATGGAGGGTTTCACCTATTTCATGGAAGTCATTCCTCATAACTGACCAATGGAGTCACCAGGCTAGCAATGGCCTCTGGAGCAAGGGTTCTCAACAGGAGGTAATTTCACACACCCCACCCCACCCACATTTGGTAATTCCTGGAGACTTTTTTGCTGTCACAGCAGAGGGTACTACTGGCATCTAATGGGTGCAGGCCAGCAGCCCCTTCCCTCCGCCCCCATCTCCCATTGTTGGTAGTGCCGAACTGAGAAAGCCTGCTGCAGAGGAAAGACCGACTCATGTTACCTTCTGCCAGTTCCCTTAGGAACATGTGCGCCAAAGCAGCCTTTCTTACTTGACCAATTCTTGTGTCCATTGTCTTGTGCAATGCACAACTGCACGACGACATAATAAGGTCCAGCCAACTGTTTCATCACAGTGGAGTAGACAGGCTTGGGAGAAAGACCGGATCATCTTTGATACTTGGCCAGCTGAAAACCTCATTTGAAAAGAACCCTAACCTGAGGAAACAGGAATGTTTCCTATCTGAGTATTCTATAGAAGAGTCACTTTCATATGCATACTGGTTTTCTGTTTCATTTTTAGTTGTTTTTTTTTTTTTTCCCTCCTGTCCCCACCCCCTCCTTGTGTTGCTTCCTCTGCCTGGAATACCCTCCACCTTGCCTGAGCCCCACTCTGAAATCTTTCAAAGAACCAAGTCACCCTCTGCTCAACTTTCATGACCCTTCATTTACGCATTTACCAAGTTCCCCCTTAACTCAAGTTATTTATGAACATCTCTCTCTTAAAGATTAAAATCTGTGGGAACTGGAACATATCTGAGCCCATTACATACACATTGCCTAATGAATAATCCCTGTGTTTTCTCCTAAATTCAAAAATTGTTCTTGAGAGATATTAGCAGAATGGAGCATTCAGAAAGTTCTCAATCAAGCCTTCAAAGGGAAGCTTAAAATAACTATGTCTAAAGTATTACCAAATATAATATTCCAAGAAAAAAATTGCTAAATCTCGGAATTTTTTTTTGTAGAGTGCAAATAAAGTCTTATAAATCTTGTCTTTTACTTAGGCTTGACTAATGTTTAAAACCAGAGGCCATACATTTTTTTTTTTTTAGCAACAACCTTGACAGAATCTTTCAGAAGCAATTGACAAAAGTGTTTCTCAGGAGGCAAGCACTGGATTGACCAGTAGCTCTGTTGGTAGGTTAAATAACAGCACCAAAGACATCCGGGTCCTAATCCCTGGAACCTGTTTATGTTACTTTACACAGTAACAGGGACTTGGAAGATGGATTAAGGATCTTAGGTGGGAAAATTGTCCTGGATTATCTGGATGGCTCCTAAATGTAATCACAAGTGTCCTAAGAAGAGGGAGGCAGAGAGATGGATATTTGAAGACGTTAGCTTTGAAAATGCAGGAAGAGGCCGTTAGCCAAGGAGTACAGGAATGCAGCTCTAGAACCTGGAGAAAGCAAGGAAATGGACTGGATTTTCCCTAGAACCACCCGAAAGAGCAAAGCCCGACAACACCTTGATTGTAGCCTACTGAAACTCACTGCAGACTTCTGGCCTCCAAACTGTAATAATGTATGTCTGTTGTTTTAAACCTCAAGTTTGGTGGTTATTCGTTACAGCAGCCAAAGGAAACTAATTCATCTTGATTATACAGCTTAGAGAAAGTCAGCAAAGTATGACATGTTGGTGACTAAAATATTTAAATTTACACCTATACTGACTCTTGTCATCATAAAAGTGAGCTTTTGTTCTTTGTTTAGTGATCAGGGGCAAAGAACTCTCCTGTAAAATCAAAAGGATTTATTTTACTGCTTCTCAGGTCTGTTGACTTGTAACTTTAAGATTATGAATGTCTGTTCCTGGAAAGGGTTAGAATGTTTGTGGCAACAAACTGGGAAGGTTCATTCGCTGTGAACTCTGCTGGGCAGAGTTTGTCTATCTTTAGCAGTCTTGGGATAATGACCTCAGTATGATTTTGGCCGTTCAGTTCTCATAAATTTACACAACTCTGGGAGGATTCTCTGTGGACCAGAAACATAGCTAAAAGATTCCTCTTTTTAAAAAATCTTATTTCACAGATAAAGTGACTGTAATAGTGTGATTTTTAAAAACATAATGCAGAAACTTTTTGCCCAAGGCAATTGCTTTGTTTGGTCTATCATCATAAATACTGCTCTTCCACAACTGAGTTGTCGCTACTTGGTAGATGAGAGAGCGTTTTGCAAGTTAGCGGCCCCTCGTAAGGGTTCCTAGACGGACACTTAGGTGTCACCAACGCAAAGGGGAAAGCGTTGCCGGCTGCCGTAAGGACGCCGAGCGTTGCGCGGGACCCTCGCTGGGAGGACTCCCGGGCACGCCGGGGGCGGGCGGGTGGCCGCGCCGCGAGGGGCGCTTACCCCGCGGACCACTGCAGCACGTCGGCGGGCTGGGTGCGGATGGCCGCCTTGGTGAACTGCTTCAGGATGTCCGGCAGCTCCGGAGGAATGTGGATCTGCTGAGCGCAGAACATGGTGTCGGGAAGCGGCATCGCTCTCCGCAGACGGGACCAGGCTGGCGAGAATCAGGTGTGCCGCGCTGCGGGGAGCAGGGGCGGCCGGTCAGCTCGGGCGACCCCGCCCAGGGCCGCCCAGGGCCGCCCGCCCTCCCCGGGGATGGGCCGACTTCGCGGGACCCGAGCGGCCGGCGGAGGCTCTTACCCGCTCCTCCTCGGCCTCCTCGCACAATGACGGCCAACCGCCCCTCTAGCGACGCCCGGGACCCGGCAGCTCGCGAGCACCAGCCGCCGCTAGCGGTGCGTCTCGGTATCCAGGCAACCGGGACGTGAGGCCCCGCCCCTGGCCGCGCGTGCGCGCACGCGCCCCGAGGCGGGCGGGGCCGGGGGGACGCGCCTGCGCAGTCGGGCCCCGTAGCGTTTCGGCCGCTAACGGAGGTTGGAGGGATGAGCGAGGGGCACGTTTCACGCGGCAAAGGGCGTTTTGGTCGATTTCCCAAAGCCGAATGTGAGCGGCGAATTCTCAGAGGACCCAGTCTTGCCCTCGCTCTGGCAGCGTGAGGCCTAGAAGCGAGGCGACGCGGGTCCTCTTGGAAAGGAAGCCGTTGGGGTCTCGGGGCTGGCGGGCGGGCAGCGCGAGCCGGAAGGGGAGCGCCGGCCTCCGGGACCGCCCGGGCGGGTGCACGTGGCCGAGCAGCTTGTGCGGAGCGTCTCCCGCCTCGCGCCTGCGCACGCGCTGCTCCCACTGCCCAGCTCGCCCGTTAGCGAACCTCGGTTCTCCAGACCCAGTTCAAAAGCCACTCAAACGATAGGCAAGTTTCCGGCTAAAACATTCTGTTTAACTTGTTTTCCTAAGTAAGATAGGGTGGTGGAGCCAATCTGACTGGGTCTAGGAGGAAATAAACCATTTTCTGATATAACAGTTTGGAATCGAAGGGTAGGAGAATCTTCGATTCTGGTGCATGCTGACCAGGACAGCACGCAAGGTGTGCGCCCTGGTTTAGGGGCACCCGGCTGGCCTCAGCGGTTAACACCTGCGCTGTGTGGGTCAGGCCTGAGCCCCATCTCCACCTGTTCACCCCCAGACAGGAAATGAGAACCACAAAGAGCCAGTGACAAGCTCTCGGTCAAGGGTACTGGGGAGGTTGCCTGATTTCGATCATTTCCTCTAGGTCCACACACCCACACACTTCCAGATTGACAGCACTGGCAAAAACTGGAAATGGTCACTTTAAAGTTGATGACGGTATGAAAACAAGGAATCTCATACACTGTTGCTGGGAGTGTTCATGAGTACATTTTGGGCACTATAAAAATTTTCGATTACTTAGCAATATTCTAGGAATTTATCCTACAGAAATATTATAAAAGGTAATACAGGAAAAAATGTTTACTATAGCATGTAATTAAATAGGTTAAGTAATTGCCTTTTGGAAAACTTAAATCATGGCCTGTCCACACAATGGAATATAATACAGCTAGAATTTTAAAAATTAGGTAGCTACTTATGTATTGAAACCGTTATCCAAAAAGTTAAAGAAACCAATGACTGCCAGAAATTCTTGAGCTTACAGGACAGCAGATAAGAAAAAACAAAAACTCCAAAACAGAAAACTTCCTCCAACTTGTAAGATAAAAAAACTGGTTGAGATCAGTTGGAATCAACATGGCCAACTGGAGCCTGAGGCAAAAACGGCTTGCTGCTTGCTGATGTTATAGCCTGAATTTCCACCCCGTGTTTCACACCAACTCCCCTCAGTGCACGTGCAACCCATGAGGCGGCATGAACAGATAACTGCGCATGCCCAAGGACCTTCCACCCCTCCTTCCTATTTTCCACCAATCACCTACTAATCCCAGAATCGACCCCGCAAACCTTTTCTAGTAAAAGTGCTGCCTTAAAGCCAGCACAGGGAGGCGCATTTCTGCTGGACTCCTGTCTCCATGTTGGTTGACTTGGAATAAACCTTTTCTTTTCTCAAAAACCCAGTGCCATAGTATTGGCTTCTAGAGCATCAGGCAGCGAGGGCCTTTTTTTGCTCGGTAACAGTACTAATATGAAAAGGTGTCCATAGAATACAAAGTGAAAAAAAGGACTCTGTAGGACAATCTGTGTAGTATGATGCTTTTATTGTGATAAATGATTCTATGAATGTATGTTTATGCATATCACTGACTGGAAGCATACACAAAACTATTAGGTCATTAAATATGAAATGTCTGATTTCGAACCAAAAGTTTAGTTTATTATATCTCAAAAAAGCAGTATAATTAATCAAAGTATGCACCTAAACTCTTAACACAGTACTATTGACACACAGTTTTGCCAACTTAACGGTAGCTCATTTATGCCAGCAGCAAAAAAGCCTGGAGAATGAGTGGCAATAAAATCATGAAAGGTGTTCTCCACATCTTATTGAGAAACGAATATTTTTCCTTGCAAGAAGTGGTCCAAAGCCTGGAAGAAGGGGTAGTTAAGTGGTGCAAGCCTCTGTAGTTTGGGCAGCGTTGTTTGTGGGACATGTGGTCGAGCATTGTCTTGCAAGAGGATTGGCCTGTCTGTATTGACCAATCTCAGCTGCTTAATCACAAGCATCCTCATCATTTTGTCTAATTGGTTGCAGTAGACATCTGCTATAATCCATTGATCAAGTTTCATGAAGCTGTAGCATATATAATACCAGCACTGGACCATCAAAAAGACACCACTAGCTTTTTTTGATGAATATTCAGTTTTGGACTGTGTTTTGGCACCTCATCTTTATCCAACCATTGTGCCAAAGCTTGCAATTATCAAAAAGTATCCATTTTCCATCACACATAACAACAGCAGAAATGGTTTGTCTTTATGTTGTGACAGCAAAGAAAGAAAGGCAAGCTTCGAGATGATTTCTCTTCTGATGCTCGTTTAATTCATGTGGTACCCATGTATCCAGCTTCTTGACCTTGCTGATTTGTTTCAAATGGTCCAGTATTGTTGGGATAGTAACATACAACCTTGCTGCTAATTCACACACAGGTTAAGATGGATTCGCTTCCACTATAGCTTTCAGCTCATCATTATCCACCTTGATCTCAGGTCGCCCACGTGGATCTTTTTCAAGATTAAAATCACCAGAACGGAACTTCTCAAACCATGGACGTACTGTGCATTAGCCACATCCTTCCCAAACACCTCGTTGATATTTCGAGCTAACTGCACTGCATTGGTTCCAGGACAGAACTCATATTCAAAAATAACGCAAATTTTTGACTTATCCATGGTTTCACAAAAATTGTTCTAAAACATTTTTGAAAGATAATCACAAGCCAAACCATTTATTCGAAAGAATGAGGATATACCTTCACAATAAAAATAAAACAAGAAGTATCAAAGTCAAATGTCAGGATATCAACTGTCAAACTTAGTACTTCAGGAAATCGGACATTTCATACTTAATAACCTGATATTAACAGCAGTTGCCTCTGAAGAATGGGACAGGGCTTTCAGGTTTTGTTTTAGCCATATACACATTATTTTGATTCTGAATTCATCATTTATTTACTTAGCAATACTTGCTGAGTACCAAATATTTGGCAGGGACTGTTCTGGGAATACAGTAGCAATTCAGTTTTTTTAAAAAATAGACCTCTGGAGCTTACATTTAAGTGGGGAAAACATGCAAATATAAACGAGAAAAGTAAACTGTATATTATGTTAGAAAATGCAAAAGAGAAAAATACAGCAGAGAGATGAGACAGTAATGTCCCAGCAGCTGCAATTTTAGATAAGCCTCATTGAGAATGACACGTCAGTCAAGAAACGAGGTTGAAGGGCACCCGAATAAAAAGCATTTGGGCACAGCAAACAGTAAGTGCAAATGCCCTGAGGCCTGACCTGTTCTGGAAGCAGGAAGGACGCCTGGAGCAGAGTGAACACAAGAGTGATGGGGTCAGAGTAGGGAGGAAAAGGGTGCCACGTCTTACCTGGTGTTGAAGGCCATTGTGGACTCTGAGTGTGATGGTGATCCACTGGAGAGTCTGGGAATAGAGGACTGATATGATCTGACATTTAGAGCTCAACAGGAACACTCTAGATTCAGTGTTGCAAATGAATCGAAAAAAGAAGAGAGCAAGGACAGAGGCAGCGAGCTCAGGAGAAACAGCAATAATGCAGGAGAAACACATAATGGTACTGTGTGCCAGGATGGCAGCAGTGGATGTGGCCCAAAGTAGCCAAACTCTGGATTCGTTTTGAAGATAAAAGATTTGCTGTCAGATTTGATATGTTGTAAAAGAAAAAAAAAAAAGAAGTGTCAATGATGTTTCCAACATTTTTAATTTAGCAACTTTAATCCATCCAATTGCTTAGCAATTGAGATGGGGAAGTTTGAGAAAATGACAGATTTGGGATAATCAGTTTTGTCTGAACCTAAGTTTGAGGTATCTGGAAGATGTCCACATAGGCAGTTGCAAATGTGTGCCTAGAGTTGAGGGAAGGAAGATGGAATATATATATATATATATATACACATTTGGGAGTGATTTGCATATAGATGATCTTTAAGGTTGTGAGACTGAGTGAGGAAACCAAGTCAACAGGTGTAGGTAGAACAGAGACCACAGACCAAGCCCTGAGGCCTTGTAACATGTGGAAGACAAGACAGAGCCAGCCAAGGTTAGAAAGGAGAGTCCAGACCCACGGGAAGAAAATTAGGAGAGTGCAATGTTCTGACAGCCAAGGGAAATGGTTTCACTGGAGAGAGCAATCAATTGTATCGGATGAGACGAGAAAGATGAGACCTGAGAATTAACCACAAAATATTAGAGTTGGTCACTGGTGATCTTTACAAGAGCAATTCCACTGAAATAAAGATTGAGTGTCCCAAATCCAAAAATAAAAAATAAAAATGCCCCCGAATCTGAAACTTTAGGAAATGCTCATTGGAACATTTCAGATTTGAGATGCTCTATAATGCAAATATTCCAAAATCCAAAAAAAAACTGAAATCCAAAATACTTCTGATCCCAAGCATTTCAGGTAAGGGGACATTCAACCTGTAGTGGGAGTGAACACCTAATTGAAACAGAAAAGAGTGGGAGAGGAAAAATTGGAACAGTGGACATAGATAACTCTGAAGGTATTTGCTGAAAAGGAAAGCAAAACATAGCAGTTGGAGGAGAAAGTGGGGTTAACACTTTTTTAGTGGAAGAAATCATAGCAATGTGTGAATGATGATGGGAAGGACCCAACAAAAAAGAAACGTTTGTGATGCAGAAAGGAGGAACTGCAAAGCAGTACCCGTGGGCAGGCCAGAGCCATGTGACCTACTAAACCAATGGAGGCTGGGCAGGGCCCCGCACCCGAATCACACACGGCTCCAGGGATCCTCTTGCACTGCGGTCTGCATCCAGGGCAGTTATGCACTGGAGGGGCCGTGCATAGCATGCACAGGTCTGTGGCATGGTACCAGAAACATGGCTTTAGATGGGAGCTCGGTTAACTGGCCAGCATATTGGCACAGGTGCACGTCAGAGGGTAGGTAGGTGTCATGATGGGATCTTTTGACATTGCTGCTATCTTCTGAAATAGGAATAAAAGTCATCAGTCAAAATCCAGGAAGGAGGAGGTGGCATTAAAGAGGTGTAAGGTAGTCTCTTACAAGAACATGTATGAACAGAGTAGTACTTTTTAAAATTGAAGCATAATTAATATAAAATCAATCATACAAATTTCATGCAAAGTGTACAATTTGCTGTTTTGAACTATGTGTACATGTTAAACCAGAACCACATCAAGATAGTGAACACATCCATCATCTGCATTCCTTTGTGCCCCTTAGAAATCCCTCCAAGTCCCTCTCCTCCAAACCTCATCCCCAGTGATCTTTCTATAAATTTCTGTAGATTACTTTGCATTTTCTAGAAGTTCATATAAGTGAAATAATACAGCACAGCCTTATTACTTTCAGATGTGTCTACATTGTATCAACAGTTAATTATTTTCTATTGCTGACCACTATCCCATTATATGGATAATCATTCACCTGTTGATGGGCATGTGGATTACTTCCAGCTTTAGGCTATTACAAAATAAAGCTGCTGTGAACATTTAGGTACAAGTCTTCATATAGACATAAGCTTTCTTTTCTCTTGATAAATAACTAGAAGTATTAAGTACACATGAAATTGCCAAACTATTTTCCAAAGTAGTTGTATGATTTTACATTCCCTCCAGCAGAGTGAGTTCCAGTTTCTCCACATCCTCACCAACACATGGTATCATCAGTATTTTCAATTTTAGACATTCTAATGGTGGTATCTCCATTGTGGTTTCAATTTGCATTTTCCTAGTGACGAATTATGCCGAACATCTCATGGGCTTATGTGTCATCTGTATATCCTTTTTGTGAGGTGTCTGTTTAAATATTTTGCCCACTTATTTTTATTCAGTTTTGAGACTTCTTTATATATTTTACATGCACATCTTTTATCAGAAATGTTTTGCAAATTTTTCTGCCACTATATGGTTTACTGTTTGTTCTCGTAATGGTATCTTTCAAGAATTTTTCAATTTTGATGAAGTACAATTTAGCAGTTTTTTCCTCCATGGACTGTACTTTTGTTGTATCTAAGAAATCTTTGCTTAACTCCAAGGCTGAATGTGTTTTCCTTTGTTTTCTTCTACAAGTTATAGTTTTGGGTTTTACATTTAGGACTATAACCCATTTTGAGTTTAGTTTTTGCATGTGGTTAGGATATGGATCGATTTGTTTTTAATTTTGCATCTTACGTCCAATTATCTCAGAACGATTTTTTCAAGGCCTTTTTGCACCTTTGTCAAAAACCAGCTGTCCACATATGGATGGGTCTATTTCTGAACTCCCTATTCGGCTCCATCAGACCAATGGACAGCCAATACAATGGACAGATCCCATGAGAAAAGAACAAATAAGTGTATGAATGGGATTGCTGGGTGTGAAGCTTCTCCTCTTTTGGTATGTCCTAAAAAAATACTACTGAATAAACATGGAGAAGCAGAAAAACTCGGGCATTGTTACATATGTAAAGGAAGAAATTTCAAAAAGATGATTAAACTATGGAAAATTATACAGAAAGAGACCTCTACCTAGTGTTTACATATGGATGGTTTTAGGGAGGTATGGTTCTGAGTGGAACTAGACTGCAGAAGGCTGAAAAAGGGATAGGGGTGGGGTGCGTATATATACAAAACAGTAACTAAGAAGTAGGCCAGGTGCAGTGGCTCACATCTGTAATCCTAACACTTTGGGAGGCCACGGTGAGATGATAATGCTTGAGGCCAGGAGTTGAAGACCAGCCTGAGCAACAGCAAGACCCCATCTTAGCCAGGTGTGCCTGTAATCCTAGCTACTTGGGATGACATCACTGCTCTCTAGCCTGGGCGACAGACTGAGACTGGGAACGGGAGGAGAAGTAGCTAGGTCATTATAGGCTCTCCCAGGTGAATCCATTCTCTGTATTCCCCATGGCATTTTACTCCATCTATCATAGAATCTTCGCTCATGTTTCTGTTCTTTTCAACTGATTGAGTCCCTCGAAGGCAGACATCATACCTCATTCAACTATAGTACTAAGTACAGTGCCAGAAACAAAATAGACACACACAAAAAAAAAAAAATTAGGGAGGATATATCAGCCCCTTGATATATCGGTTCTCCTTACACTATGTGTTTGCAACAAGAGTGGCTGCAAAGTACAGGGTATAAGAGGGGGAATTAATGGCCATTTTCCAAACTTGTGCAGTTTTCTTTGCTGAAAAATTTCATCTTCAAACATTAAAGATGTCTATGGTTCAAATAGCATTTCCCCCACCACCCCTGCATTTAAAATAAATAGAAATGCACTTGACTGCAAGAAAAAAATCATAGAAAAAATTCTGAACCTAGAAAGAAAGAAAATTTAGAAACAGTCTCTGAAGTAAAAGGATCTCTTTACTCAGGGTACTCAGAAGGAAAAAAAACCATGCAATTTATTCCTTTTCCTCTGGGACATATAGTCAACTACGTAAAATGGATTTCATCAGTTTTACTCTATCAAAGTATCCATCTAAAAGTAAAAGAAACAACCCTGGTGAAGCTATGACTTTCTGATCTTGTAGTGGAGCCAGAGAAGACTGTGGCATAGGATGAGGGGCTTTGCTTTTCCCAGTGAAGATGGTATACAATTCAAGTTGGGGAGACAGGGAGGAGGGATGTGTCCTCCACAACTATACTTTCAAACTTAAAAGAGAGGAGTCACAATCACATTTAACTTGAGTTAACTATTTTTCTTATCTAATTATTTTATTAAAAATATCTGGATTATCTACCTATGCCGACTAATAATGTACATTTCTGTAAAACGATATTGCAACAAAGCAAAAACAAACAAACCAAAAAAACTAGGCTACAACTAACATTCACTTTATTCAATTTTGTTCTCTCAAGTTAGAAGGCAACAAACAACCACATAAAAAAGGGAGCATTTTAGAATATATACACATAAAATCAGTCTGAGTATCTAAGGTGTTTGTTTTAATAGAAAACTGACGTCCCAAATAACTAAGTGTTCTATTTAGCTTCTACAACAGTTATTCCTAGGCCTTAGTCATTACATTTTCATTTAAGGTACTATGTTACTTTCGTGACTACAAAATGAGGCACTCATACAAAATAGACAGGAATGAAAACATATACACTGTCTTATCATTATGTTATATTAATGCCAAAGATATTGTTAGGGATTATTTGAAAGAAGCCCTTACTCATGATGGCTATTTAAAAAAATGACACAGGGCAATATAATAGACCAAAAAGAAAACATCTGATTGAGGTGGCAAATTAAATAGATAAATAGACAGCTAAACCAAAGAAGTTAGAGAATCTCCACAAATGAGTCTTTTAATAATACTTTAGTGGCAAGCTATTTTAGTTTTTTTTCTTGAAAACTGAATAATTAACATTCTAAAGGAGTATTTTAAACATAATCTTTTAATTTTATAATGTAAAAAACTTCTCACAGTTAAGTAGAGCTTATTCAATCCTAAAATTGAAAATAACTAACTTGCAAAGTTTTAAAAAGTGCCAGTGTTCTTATAATGGCACTACATTCTGTGTGCGCACGAGTGCACACACACGTGTGCAAACACAGTACAATCTACATTGTACTGCGACATCTACAATGTCCAGTGTTTCTTTTTTTTGTTTTAAAAAGTCATCATCAATTCAACCTAAATCCAAGAATTATACTTTAATAGCATTTTGCCAATACAGAAATGACACATCTAGGATCAAATAATTTGAGGGAAAATTATTCTCTATTACTTGAATAAGGGAAAGAAAAAACACAAGACAAGAATCCACAATAATAACAGTTATATTAAACGCTGAAATAAAAATTATTTTTTGTTTACATCTGGAATTGAGATGTCCCATCTCCATCGTTTCTCCAGAGAACTAACAAGAAAAAAAATCACCTAAAAACATGGAGCTTTTTTAAGGCTACCTACATACAAACTTCACATTGGCATTTTTCTTTAGTTTTCATCTGAACTATTATACTTAATAGTTTAAAAATCAAACATAATTTGCTAATAATGAACAACTGCGCACTTCATACTATGACCATTTGATAACTGGTCACATAAAACTAACCCCAAATGTTGATTTGTCTTCAATTTATAAACAGTAAAAACAAAGCAAAAGGTCTTCTTTCCTAATAAACTTCCTTGAAGATTGTTTTACCCAAATGTAAAATGAAGCAAAACTACACTATGATTTTTTTTTTAAGTCTTTGTGAAGAAGGGCAGCAATACTAGCACTTTCTGAACTATGGGTTTTAAATATTTAAAAGACTATTGGTTAGTAATAAAACCTGCATGCTACCCAAGCAAATACTATGCCAGAAAATGCTTTCCTTATAAAAGTTTTATCTTATTGAAAATAACAGGACAAAGTTCAACTGAAAAACTAGGGGAGAATTCTTAAGACAATATAAATTATCTGCCAGTGAAATGGAGGGCAATTTTTTGGACATTCATATTGGTGTTTTGTTTTTTTTCACAAAACATCTGATAAGATTCATAAAATTCTGTAAGATTAAGTTTTTAACCTTTTGTGGTATCTGCCTAGATCCCTTTCTGTTAAAACAGATGTGTTCCAATGACTTTATATCAAGATCTATAAATTCTTTGAAAAATTAAAAGAAACCTAAATTAATATATGTCCAATTCAACATTTATCCTCCCAAAGAGAATAATGTGTATAGATACACACCATGACAGGTGGCATTACATTTTAAAATGCTCCTAATTTTTTACAGTAGGACTAAATTTCTGAGTAGAGGTAGGGCTAGCAAAGACCTTACTTCAAATACAGGAGAAAAGGCTACTACAAAGTGCCAAATAGTGTAACACTGAATCCTATGTCAAGCATTTTTTTTTGGATACTGATGTTTTTTAAAATATATTTTAAAGTAGTTGCTTACTACTTAGGGAAAAAAATGTTGACATACAAAACTACCAGAACATGTTGCTCTTGATTTTGGTAGCTTACGTTTGGCCAACTTTCATATGTTAAAAATCCTCAGATTTTAGTCTGTGGATTTTAATACTATGTGAAAATTCTTTTATAGTTTCTAAAGACCTATATTGTATACTTTCTAAGAGAACTTCTAAATTATCATTCAAAAACAAATACTAACCTTACCATATACCATTACCATTATATACTGGGATCATGTGCCCAACCACTCTACTTCTCTATACTTCTAACTTGAGGCTTTGGTTATAAGGGAAAACCAAGTTTGTAAGTGTTCAGTTCTCCGAGATTTTATAGCACGTTTCCAATGAAATACATTCCTATGTTAAAAGGCCAGCTCAGCCAGCTTCCTTCTGGACAAATAAAATCATGTTGGTTTTATTTGTAGTTTTATCCTTTAAACAAAAAGCTTTGGAAACTGGGATTTACTGGTGAAAAAGTAGGAGAAATGTACTCCCTGATGCTTACTCAGTGATGCACTAGCTAGCAAGACTAGATGTTCTAACTAGTCTTCTCTAATGCTGTCAAAATAAAACCACAACCACATCTACACTTCACAAGCATCTCACAAAATGTCCTAAGTCTGGTAAGATGTAGTATGGTTGGTGATGTTATTCTGAAAGATTTATAATCTTGAATGACTTTTGGCCACTGCTACCAAAAAGATAGAGATAGCTGTGTTGGGGGGTGGGAGGTGGGGAGACTAATGAAAATCTTCATTTGGACTTTTCACTTTTTTCTAAGTAGACATGCCCCTAACAAGCACAGGAACCCAACTCCCAATGATGACCGCTAATATTAAATTATCAAAATTAAAAATAATTTCCTCACCTAGCACAAGATACTATACAATATTACAAACACAGACACATGAAAAAAACCAGGCAGTAGAAAATGTACAACAGCTTTGGTGTTATACAAAATAACCCAAAAACAACTGACAGTGAAGCACAAAGTTCATGTTTTCTTACCACAGACACTCCACTGCTGATTTCTACTTGTTTCCTTTTACGTTCTTGGTAAGGTCTGAATAGCCAAAAAAGAGTGTATAGTTCCCTTAGTGAGAACTGCAAGAACATTGTGAACTGCACCCCACAAGACATCACTGAAAAGTCTTGCTTGTGCACTATTGCTTTGTGGCATGTTTCCTGTCGAGATCACAGCAGGTCCAAAATAAAGTGACAACTAGATTTAATAAATTAATATACATTTTGTTTAAAGATGTACAATGCACATTCTGTTTAATCCAAGGTTTTAGGGCATCAAGGAACTTCTATTTACACATATACAGATCTCAGACAGCAGTGATGTCAGAAGAGGCAAGGAAGAGCAGCAGAGCCTCACACTGTTGCTCTCTCAATGCCGAGAACACAAGTCAAATACATTTAACTTAAAAACAATGCTGAGAGATCACTGGGAAAATCTCCAAAGAGAGAAGTCCACAAAAAAGGACACATAAAGGCAAGGGGAAGGTCAAGGAGTTGAGACAACCACTTTATTCTTGGGACGACTGTGGAGGTGGTGGTGACGTGCCTTGTTTGCCAGATTTCCGTTCATAGTTCACGAGGCGTTGGCCCACAAGGTATCTAGGTTGTAAAAACAGGGTGGTTATTCTACTGTATGGTCTTACACAGTAAAATATTCTTTCTAAAAACAGCCAGTGATATATATTTTTTTAATGCAAATCAAATCACCCACTCCTACTTAAAATGATCAGACTGAGGGAGAGTGAAGCCTGCATGGAAAGTGGAGGGAGTGAGGGGCCTCAGTTTACTCATCAGTGAAACAAGACCAACAGTCCTACATGATCACTGTAAGGCAGGGAAAGCACATGGAACCCTGTTGACAAAGGGCTCAGTGTGGTAACTCTTACTTTTCACCATGACTCTCTCCACCCTGACTTTCACCTATCACGTTTCTGTCAAGGCACACAAGCCTAAGGACATACTGTGGCAGTTTATGTCCAACAGCTCAACATAGTCACTTTGTGAAAAGTGCACTAATCCTATTGCCCCTTTACCCGTATTTCACTGTTTAATCTCTTTTCTTTTGTCTTAACAATTCTTTTCTTAAAGTTAACAATTCCTTACCCTACTGTTCTCCAACTAGTGTTTTTTTTAACTGTGAGGATTTTATAAATGTTTTAAATGATGACAACTGAGCAATATCTAACAAAATACACAAAGCACTACCTGACACAGAGTAATCACCAAACATATCAATTTGCCAAGAATGTGGTCAGCACTGTGGCAATGAGAAGGCAAGTGAACAAAAAGCACAGAGAAAAGTGACGTTAATTAATTTGCCCAAATCCAAAAAGAAACTCAGTGGCAGACAAAACAGGCTCTGCACCCAACTCTCTCTCACTCTACCACGTTCTTACACACCGCCCCCTCCCAACCCTCCCCCCATCTCTCTATCTCTCTCTAGATACCACCTACAAACACTGTGCTAGACAGTATATGTACAACGTCAGACAAGATATGCCTTCCCTAGAACCTATAGTTCAATAGTTTTCTGCATGAAACACAGACGAAGTAAGAGAAGAGTACAATGGGCTGCAGGGAAAAGCAGAAAATAGAGAATGAGAAATGATAAGAGGCAGATGGGAATGGACTGGGTGTGTGGGTGAGGGCATGTCTTGTTTGTCATTCTGCCTGCAGTACTTACTCTTCTGCCAAAATAAGTTAAGTGATAAAAACTGACTTTCATCACAGAAGATATCCCTTCCCCTTCTTCCCTTTGTATTCTGATTGTCCAACTATATACAGTACTGTTAGTAAATGCTTTGGAGAACCCTTGCGCACTTTAAATTTCATTCTTAAAGATACTCAGCCTCAGAGTAAATAAAGTGACTATATAATCTGTTGTACAAAGTGGGGTACCCACAAGTAATAGGGAGTTTTGTTTATGGTGCCACACAGGCAGCAGCTGTAAACTGAGATAGTTATAAACTCACTTTTTCTGCTAGACACATCAAAGCAGAGTAAGCTTTTCAATAGGACATGGAAGGTCAAATGTTATCCTAGGAAGGTGTTTTCTTTGGCTGGCCACAATCTCTCACTGAGATCAGTAACAAGAGTTTTCAATGGTTTCCTCAAAACAAGAGAGCCCCAAGACACCTTTGCAGTAAACTTTAGAGTCTCTCTGTGGAATGGTCAGAGTAATCTGGTGGTCCATGGTCAGTAGAAGGGCTTTTGCAGACACTGCTAGTTTCTAATGTAGGCTTATTTTTACCTAAAACTGTTTAATATATTGTCAAACAAAAACTTTTGAAAACAGACTGAAAAACTATTTGGAATAGGCATCTTCCTCCCCAAACTAGTTTCTCCCAGTCTTTTCCAGATCCATAAATGACAACTCCATATCCCCCATTGCTCTGGCCAACTGAGTCCTTGATTCTGCTCTCCTTCACATCTTACGCCCAATCTGTCAGCGAATTCTGTAATCTTCCCTCAAAATATATTCAGAATCTGAGCACTTTCCCACCCATGATGTATAACGCTAGACACAAAAATTTAGAAACAACAACACAAGAGTGGCTAAAAGAATGGAACTCTTGACTTACTTGTCATTTTTAATATGTTCATAAAGGCGCTTAAACTGGCGGACCTGGAAGGACAAGATTCCCATCAATACCACGACCATCAGTAAAAATGGATAAATCCGCCGATGGACTAAGTTTTGCATTTCCGCAGTAACACCTGTAAAACCAAAACAGGAAAACTTTATGTGGCATAACAGTGACATGAAGTATGTTCTCTTCCTAGGAAGAATGGCCTGGGGTACAGTAGAGCACGCTTTCAAGAAAAGATTTCTAAGCCCCAGGTCTTACTGATTTTCTACAATCTGTGTGGATCATGAGCCCTTCCTGACATCTAGTTTTTTCCTCTGTAAAATGGGGGAGCTGGATTAGATGACTATAAAGGTCCCTCCCAGCTCAGTCTGGATTCTAATGCTCCACAAGCAGTGGTGTTAGTTATACATTTCAACTGTCTTACAGTTTAGAAACACAAACAGAAACTGTGCTTATATAATAAAAAATATGTACCTCAAACTTTTGCAACACTCCAATATTTGTTATTCTACATTTAATTCATAAGTTTTAACTTTTCCTTGGCTGGGGGAGGGGATGAGGAAGAAGTATTTAAAATCAATGGAAATATTTCCAAGCAAATAAAAAAAATTGTAACAGTGTGCTATACCAGAAAGAGCATGAGCTCTGGAATTGAGCTTGAAGTATGAATTTTGCTCTTAATCTTTGAAAAGCTAGACTCTGGGCAAGATTTTTGGTCTCTATGAATCTCAGTTTCCTCACATCTAAAATGGAGCTGATAAAACATATTCAAGAGCTATTTTAAGAATAAAATATAAGAATTATGTGAAGCATTTAAATAAGGTTAATAAAAAAGTACTAAAAACTTTCATTAACTACTCTATTTCCCTTCCAAAGTCTTTCCAACAAAGCTCACAATGAAATTTTTAAGAATGCAAATATGAAAAGATTTTGGTTTAGAAATTCAAATAGTAATTCTTAAGTCTATATAATGGGCAGAATATAATATATATTGACGAGCAGAATATAAAAAGAAAATAGATCTTTCCTACTATAGCCAAAACAGTAAAAAATATATCATTTTTTTACTTTTTTTTTTTTTTTTTAGAGACGGGGTCTCGCTCTTGGTCAGGCTGGTTTCGAACTCCTGACCTTGAGCTATCCACCCGCCTCGGCCTCCCAGAGTGCTAGGATTACAGGCGTGAGCCACCGCGCCCGGCCAAAAAAATATATCATTTTTTTAATGAAGTGCTCTTCAACTAAGCAACAGGCTTTGAAATATATTCCCTTTTTCTTCTTTTTTTGAGATAGGGTCTTGCTCTGTTGCCCTGGCTACAGTGCAGTGGCGTCATCACAGCTAACTGCAACCTCCATCTCCTGGGCTGAAGTGATCCTCCTACCTCAGCCTTCTGAGTAGCTGGGACTACAGGCAGATACCACTTCACCCAGCTTATTTTTCTATTTTGGGAAAAAAGGGGGTGCCTAACTCTTGCTCAGCCTTCAAATATTTCTGTGTGTATACTTTAATATGGTATGCATGATACTTGGCATAGTCACCATTAAAACCAAATAAAAGCCTTTAAAAGTTTCTACTCAGAAGGAACCAAAAAACAATGCAGTTTGCTTGCTGTGGCTCCTCAGCTTAACTGTTCCCTGTGTCCCATGCCATCCTGCAGACTAATAGACACAACGCTTAGCCTTCCTCTGTCAAACCTGTGCTTCATTTGCTTTCTGGCTAATATCTTTATTCACTGAGAGCAATGATATTGTTAGAAGTCAAGCCAGTGGATACCCTGAAGGATAAAGAAGGCCACTCACAAAGAGGACTCCTAAGGGGCTAGGAATGTTCTATTACACACTTGTATGCATGTTACACTTCAATAGAAAGTTTGGTTGTGTTTTTAAGCCCCTTTCTCATGGTTAGGTAAAAAAGAATTTCTGGCAGAGGATAAGACAAATGAAAGTGTAGAGAGAGGAGTGGAGAGATGAGGCCATGGTGTATTTGAGAGGAGACCATTCCATGGTTCTGTAATGGAAACTCAAGAGGACATAACATGGAATGAGGCCAAACTGGAGTCCAGATCAAAGCAAGAAAATGTAAAATATTTTCTTATAAAATATGCCAAGGAGTTGAATTGTATTAAAGGCCACAGAGGAACCAATAGAAAAAAGTTCAAAGAGGTATAGGGAGAGTCATTGTTTTGAAAAGTCACTGTGGCCACAGTGTAGAGAATGAATTATTATGAGCAGGTTTAAAGGTAGGAAACCAGATAGGAGGCCACTGAAGTTAAGCCGAGAGTCATCACCACAACAAAAGTCAGGAGCAAAGGCACCAGAGAAGAGAGACCTCAGAACCTGAGGTCAGGATCAATGGGGCTTGGAGACCACTGGGCTATGGAGAAAAGAAAGCCTAAGGCAACACAGATGGCCTTCAAGGTTTCTGATTTATGCAATTTGTTGCATGATAACACTAGTCACTATGGGAATTTGGGAGAAAAAAAAATTTGGACGGGAAAACTGTGCTTATACTTTTGAAAATATGCTTAGTTTAAGGTCTTGTGAGGATTCTTCACTACACAATCAAAAAGATAATGTCTTTCAAGTTACTGACATGTCATACATTATAATCTCCTCTTTGGTTTTCCTTTTACGCTAAAGAATATTTTTAGGCCGAGTGCGGTGGCTCACACCTGTAATACTAGCACTCTGGGAGGCCGAGGCGGGCAGATGGCTAGAGCTCAGGAGTTCGAAACCAGCCTGAGCAAGAGTGAGACCCCATCTCTACTAAAAATAGAAACAAATTAATTGGCCGACTAAAAATATATATAGAAAAAATTAGCCGGGCATGGTGGCACATGCCTGTAGTCCCAGCTACTCGGGAGGCTGAAGCAGAAGGATTGCTTACGCCCAGGAGTTTGAGGTTGCTGTGAGCTAGGCTGACGCCACGGCACTCTAGCCAGGGCAACAGAGTGAGACTCTGTCTCAAAAAAAAAAAAAAAAGAATATTTTTTAAAAATTAGATATAATAATACTTAATTTTATAAGTATATGATCACAGCACTTCTAGTCAGGAGAAGGTAACTTGAAGGAAACCTGATCCTGTTTTGTAGCACATATAAATTTCAATATTTTATCACCTGTCTAGAGAAAAAACATGTACCAAAGAACTTGATGATCCTTCTAATCTTACCCCACGTAGTCAAATCTAAGGCAGTATTTGAAGTCATTGTTTTAGCTAGATTTATATTTACAAATAAAGCATCTAGAGTCAGACAGCCTTGGTTCCTGGAAGCAACAAGAATGTCTCAGTGTTTATCAAAGTGTTCTTTCAAGGCTCCACAACCAGCATTACTCACCTAGTAAAGGAACAATGCCGGAAGCTATGACATAAGGTACACACAGGGAAAGCAAGAGCACAGAGATCACTGGAGCTGCCAGTTTACGAATGATATAATGAAGGTCAATGTTCCGGATGCCATTTGCATAAACCTAAAACATTGAAAAACAAACAATTAGAATAAAGATACAAGACAAATTCTTCCAGATTAATAGAGCAATCTCTACTAATTAATGAACTAAATCCACCAACCCCAAACGATTCAAACTAACCAGTTATTTTTTCCAAAATCAAGGCAAATTGTGGAACACAAACATAAGCACAGTACCCACAAGTTTCTAAAGAAGGGTATTTACCTATAAACACTTTGTAGTTAACTCTGCTAAGTGCTAAAACAAGACACTAATCTAGAATCATAACTTACACTATCCTTGCACTATACAATACCAGATGACAGTCAACAGTATTAACTGAAGACCACATAAATTAAGCTAATTTCAAATATCTTATGTAAAAGTGACTTGTGTTATTACTTAAGATTGCATTCATTTCATCTAAACGTGACAAGAAAACATTGTAAACAGGAAACATGTTTCTGAAAAGCTTGTATAAATCAAATTTTAACAAATCTAAAGGTATTTTATGTATAAAAACTTAGTACAAAAGAATTCTATAGTGAATACAAAAATAAAAATCCAAGAATTTCTAGAATTTTTCATCATCTTATCCAGAAAGTTCTACTAAATAGTACTGCAGAGGAAAGACTGGATAGAAGTGGGAAAACCCTGGGAAGAGGAAATATGTAGTGCAGAGAGGGATAAGACAGAAAAATGCTGTTCTTGTTTTCTTCCCCTCTTAGCCCAGTTACCAGATGCAGAGTAACTCAATCCCATCATGTCAGGATTTGAAGGACAAACAGGCTTAACCCTCCAAAGGCATGCTTCCATTCCCCAAAGACACCTAGTTAACCCAAATGCCTTTTAATTAAGGAAGCAAGGCATCCCAGTGTTTCTCAACCAATCTAAACCATTTTCCTTAAAATTTATAAACACAAACACAGACCCACCTGCACAGGAACACACATGTATGAGAAAATAATGCATTAGAGAACAAAATGTTACAAAGGCCAGTAATGTTTCACAGCCCCCAGCTGTGAATAAACCCTTATCTCCACACACCTTTGCAAGGCCAGAGTTTTGCCTGGAGACTCTAGACTAGGCTGGCCCGCAGTGTGGATCACACTCCCAGTGGACTTCAGAATTAGCCCCTACTTTAGAGATACATGCGAACACACAGCAATTCCCCAGCTTCCACCACACTCCACTCCTAAGAATCAACATCTCGAGGTAGAGGCATTTTCTTGTGCGCAGGCTGAGAACTACCATCTTTACTGCCCATGTATCAAAGGAGGTGTGCCTTTACTGCTGCAAAACTGTACCACCTTATTTATCTGACACTGACCTAGGGATAAGAGGGCTGTCCACAAGTATATCTTCTAGATAACTAAAGCTTAAAGACATAAGTACCAAAATCTGTTACGTTGGCTATTTTGGATAGAAATTTTCCTAAAATGAATTGCCATACTTCTACTCTTATTATCAGAGTACAAAAGCACAATCTACCTTTTTCGAGGTTATCACCACAACAACCAAATTATCTGATAGTTCCATAATACAATCATAGTCTTAGGTGCTACGTAGCTAGAATATTCCTAAACAGCTCTGCTTTATTAATCTGTTTTTCTCTTTGCCTTTTCTTTTATTTATTGCCGCAAGCAATAACCCTTTTCCTCCTAATCTATTATAGGCTTAGAAACATTAATACTAAGTTTCAACAGAACTCGGTCCTGAAAAAAAGCATATATGATCATTTTGCCTCTACTTTTGACAGGGTTCTAGCTACTTAAAGTTACTGGTTAATCTTCAGATAAGGGAAGACTTAAGAGTAGCTGATGAAAATTTATGGTAGAGGTCAACCTAAAAGGAAGAAGCTAAGGCAAAATGAATATAAGTAGAGTTTATTTGGGTCAAAATTGAGGACTACAACCCAGGAGCATAGATTCAAGTTGCCCTGAATATACACTTCCATTAGCAGCAGTTACAAGTGGATTTTTAAAGTCAAAAAAGGGGGCGGGAGGGTACAGGGAGTGCTGATACAAAGTTACCTGTAAGGAACTCTTGTTGATTTAGAGAAATAACATTGATTAGCGATTGGCTATATACTGTTAAGCTACATGGTATGGGTTATAGTGGCCAATGCAGCATTATTAACTTTATAGCTACCTGTGGCAATAACAAGCAGTTTCAAGAGATGAATACATAGCTCAAAGGGGGGAGGAAGGGAGATTACGACATGATTGTGGTCTCACTTTAATGTCTCTCTGGGCCTGGTATTTAAAAAAACTTGCAATCCTCAGATAAAAGTTCCTTTCTTTTCTCAGTAGTATGGGAGACCAGACTATGCCATCTCAAAATATGCCTCTTTGGCATTAAGGATTGTTTTGAGCTGATGGCAACTGAGAAACAGCAGATGCAGGAAAGCTCTCTACCCTCCATGTGCCTAAAAGCAGGCCATAAATTCACAAAGATAAAAGGTAACCTACAACTCTCCCCCCTCCACAAGGAAGGACAAAGGTTAACCTGATGACAGCGTAAGACCCTTATGGGCCTGGATGGCCCCAGAGGAATCTATAGGAACAAGCTTTACTAACCTAGCCTTTAGATCTGCCAGTTATTTGCCTTCCCTCGATGTGTCACCCCTAGAGACTCCAAGTCCTTTTCCTTTGTCTTGTCACTTTCCTCAAATTTACTATTCTTTGTGGAAGATTTTAGCTGGAATTCAAAGCTACCTCTTAGAGAATTACTCATTCTCTGGGTATGTCCTATGTAGATAGGAAATACATACTTTAATCAACTTCTGTTTTTCTCTTGGTTATCTGTCTTTTATTATAGGCATCCATTCTAACTGAAAATTCATGAGGGTTGAGGAAAATATTATTTTTCCTCTCCTACAGTGGTAAAACTGCTTTCTCTTTAAAAAAAAAAAATATATACACACACACACACACACACACACACGCTCATTAAAGAAAACATAGAAAACTTGGAAAAGTTACAAAATGAAAAATAAAGAGTTCCATCAGCCAAACATAATCACAACCAATGCTAGATCGTCTTTCTCTGAAAATTGATTTTGCTTTGCTTACCTGTTCAATTACAGTCTTCAACCACCACTGAGGACCCATCAACGTTATAGCTGCAATGATTTTGGCATGCAAGACTCCAAGTGCCCAGTCCTAGGGTAATAAAAACCATTTAACACATTTCTGTTGTTGTTTTTAACAATAAACCCAGCAGAGAGGCTGTACAATTTTCTTACATTATTTCACTTCAAATCAGAAGTTCTGTAGGATTGGTAACAATTTTATAGAAGATTAATATATATTGCAAAATCCAGGTAACTTTTTTTGTCCAACAGTTCAGGTTCAATGTTTCCATTAAAAATTAGTCTTGTATCTTTGGGAAATCTATACTATTTTCCCAAGATGATTAGCCTAGACATTAAGGAGATCTCAATAAACAAAATAAATGCCACTATTTTATTTCTTCAAAGCATCCTTAGGCTGTTTTACTGGTTTTAACTGAGGTGACTTATGACAAAATAAGACTGTGGAGCTAAGTTTGGCTTAAGAAACCATTCCAAAGGCTCACAGATAGCTTCCAGCTTATAGCACTTACAGTTCTCCTGCTTAACTGTTATTAGGCTCCTAATGGTACACCTGCCTCCAGCCTGCTCCCCTCACCTACCTGCAGGGTAGCCAAAGTGATTGCTACTCCCTACCACATGATCTCTTAAAATGCAAATCAGATCATGCAAGTAGACTTCGCTGCTTAACAACCCTAAAGTCCATGGCACACAAAATCCTTAATAGCCTACTCTTTTTTTATCTTTAAAAGAAATACAAGTATTAAAAAAAATAGCACATGTAACATTTAGATCTATTCTGACATAAACGGAAAACTTCACAGAGAAGGCTGGAGTCCTCTATGACCACTACCTCAAATAGTACCCTGATCCCTCCCAGCAATAACCACTCTAGCATATGGCACATACTATCCACATTTCTTCTCCATGCATTCGCATCTATATATATATGTCCCATAGAAAATATGCAGTATCATTTTTATATGAGTTTTGCTCATTTTGTTTATTCTCCTCTTCACTGTCTACCATAGTGAGGTCAATGTTCTCTGTACTAATTTAGATTGATTAGTCCTCTACGTATCTTCTTCAAATGGGGTGAGAGGTTGATACACATACTGAATTCTTGAATACGCTCAAATATCAATCATCATCCTGACAGGTAAACAGCTGAATGCCATTTTGTCTGGGTATAGAAAACTTGGTTTTTGTCCCTTTTATCTCAGTTGTCTATAAATTCTCTTTTATCTTATGGCTTGTAGCGCCACAGAAAAAAAGTCCAATGGCAGTATGATTTTTTGTTTGAAGTTTGTAAGAATTCTCTTCATCCTTAGGATTCAAAAGTTTTATCAAAATATACGAAAATATGTGTTTTTCTCTTCAATCTCATCTTGTCAATCTCAATCTCATAAAATCTAATGAGCCCTTTCAAACTACTGAATCAGATCTTTCTTCAATTCAGTTAAATTTTTCTATTTTTGTTTCCATTCTGCCTCACATTTTCTCCTTCTGGAAACCCCATTATGAATATGCTAAGTCTCCTGGATATATCCTCCAAAGTACTTGTCTTCCCCCTTCAGTTTCCATTTCAGTTATGCTCTGTGCTTTGCATTAATCTTCCAAGGCCTCCAATCCAAGCCCAGGGGTGACTTTCCACATCTTTATTCGTCTACTGAATTTGCTTGAAATCAATGCTAAATAGGCTCCACAACAATTATATTCTGTTTTAGTGCTGCTGCTTGTGTGTGTGTGCCCAGTAGTTTGTTCATTCTCCTCTTTGGAAGCTATAGCTCTGCAGCAGCTCTGTCACTGGCATGTATTCTGACTGCTTTGCCTGAGCTTTTTGTGGCTACTGAACCCTCCTTATATAAACCACTTTCCTCTGCAGCCCCAAAGAGGCTCAGGTCTGACCGAGATATCATAAAGGGCTTCAAAAGGATAATTTAACCCCTTTCAGACCTTTGAGATAGCAAGCCAACAGTCTCCTACTGAGGAACATGGAGAAAGCCTCTCTGCTTTTTCTATACCCTTCCAGGCTTATAGGCAAGGAAGATTCAACTCAACAATTCAACTTTCTCTTGGCCTTATGGAAGTCCTGAAGGCACTCAAGTGAGATTAACATTCACCCAAGAAGGTTCACAGATCACTAAATTTCAAACTCTCTAAAGACCCACTGCTTTGCAGTTCTTTCCCATAAGACAGGATACACCACACTAGTTCCTCTGCTAGAATTCCAGAGCCCAATCTCCCATAGACCTGCAGCTGCTTACCATAGGAAAAAAATGTAGCTTAGAGTCAGGAATGGAGAAAAGGCAAGCTGCTATTCTTTCAAACACTTGGGAGTTGATGCAGAACATTAAGAATACCATGCTGCACTTATGTGTCTACAACTTCTGTTTTTTTCCCACTCAGAAACACGTCTACTTTCCTTTCCGGCATGTGATTGCTGACTGAGTTAGGGTATTGTCTGCCTAACTCCTCCACTGTAAAGTTTTCCCTCTGCGACTATCAAGTAATCTGTAAGGTAACACTTTGCCACCATGCAAATAATCACTGTGATGATACCAAAACATGCTCACAAATTCTTCTCCCATCAAGTAGCAGAGGGTCTATATCCTCTTCCCCTGAATCTAGGCCAACCTTTGTGACTTGCTTGTACCTAGTAAAATGTAGTAAAAAGTGACACTGTGCTTTTTTCTTAAGAGATGGAAGTCTCACTCTGTCCCTCAGGCTGGAGCACAGTGGCACTAACATAGCTCACTGAAGCGTCAAACTCCTAGGCTCAAGTGACCCTCCCACCTCAGCCTCCCAAGTGCTGGGATTACTGTTGTAAACCACAGTGCTTGGCTGCTATAAGACTTCTGACACAAGGTCAAAAAAGACAATGCAGCTTCTACCTTGTTTACAGGGACACTCATGTCCCTGAACTGCAATATAAGAAGCTATACCTTGAAGCTACCAAGCTGTGAAGAAGCCCACGCACATCTAGGAGCTCTAGCTGATAGCCCCAGATGGGTACCAACCAACAATCAGTATCAATCCTCATATCATGAATGATGATATCTCCAAACGATTCCTGCCATGGCTGTCAAGTCACTCCCGCCCATGGCCCCAGATACCATGGAGCAGAGACGAACCAATATGCCTGTCTTAATTTCTGATCCACAGACTCTGGGCAAAGTTAAAATGGTTGTCAAGCCACTAAATTGTGGGATAACTTGTTACACAGCTATAGTAACCGAAGACCCATCAAACCTTTCACCTGATGATTCCAACATCCACTGACAATCCTTGCTGCAATCAATTATTTTGTTAGATACTGCAAAATAGTAATTTTCTAATTATTTACCTCTCTACCTTTATTAGCTAGCATTATTCTGTAAAAACAAAAAAAATCTCTCCCTCAATTACTAATGCTATTTGACTACCCTGCAAAACAGCTCTTCTGAAAGATATAATATACTTAATTACAGGTGCTCCTTGACCAACGATTGGGTTACACCCTAATAAACCCATCATAGGTTGAAAATACTGTTTAAGTCAAAAACGCATTTAATACACCTAACCTGCTGAACATCACAACTTAGCCTAGCCTACCTTAAACATGTTATATTAGCCTACAGTTGGGCAAAATCATCTAACACAAAAACTATACTGAAAGTGAAAAACAGAATGGTTGCATACTCAAAAGTATAGTTTCTACTGAATACATATCACTTGCACACCACCATAAAGGTGAAAAATCATAAATTGGTAAGTCAGTTCTGTACTTCCTGTTATTACTCATTTCTCTCATCAATTCTAGTCTATGACCCAGACTAGAAAAGAGGCAGTTCCCCATATGCACACTCTGTCTCATTTCCAGGTCTGCCCTTTGGCTCCTTCTTAGAATATATAATACTTCTTCCCTTCTTACCCACTACTCTATACTCTACTAGTTAGGCTGGCTTAGATATTATCTTCCACAGAAAAACCATACCTGAACTCCCAAAGCTAGAGGAAATACCTCTCCTATAGGATGCCACAGCTCTATGCTTCCCCTAATCACACCACAGACCACCTATGTACCTGCAGCTTTCCCACCAGAATGTAAGTTCCTCAGGAAGTTTCCATATTCGCTTCATTTTCACCAGGGTTACACAATACAGGGTTTGGGGACATATTAAAGAACTTAACTAAATGTTTTCATATAAATGAAGCCTATGGAGGTTCTCTACCTGGAAAGTACAGGAAGGGAAATATGGCTCTAAAAAATTTCATTTTCAGAAAAATCTACTGTAATATACTGAGATTAAAAACAAAGCAAAAAAAGCCTCTCAATGACTGAAGTCAATGCCTAGCTCTTTTTCCCCAATATTTACTAAGAACTCAAGATCTTAATTCTATAATGTTAAAAACCTCAGGTTACAAATAGAAAAGTTAAATTTCTTTTTCCGTCAGTTTTAAAACCTTTGCT
Source organism: Cheirogaleus medius (assembly GCA_008086735.1). Taxonomy (NCBI): domain Eukaryota; kingdom Metazoa; phylum Chordata; class Mammalia; order Primates; family Cheirogaleidae; genus Cheirogaleus; species Cheirogaleus medius. The sequence continues at coordinate 24,444,543 of VBSM01003039.1, forward strand.
GTGACCTTCATCGGTCTCCCTTTAATGAGCTGTGACTTTGTGGGAAAACATGCTGTAATTATTCAAAAGTATTAGAGTCTTGGCTGGGCGCAGTGGCTAATGCCTATAATCCTAGCACTCTGGGAAGCCAAGGCAGGAGGATCACTCAAAGTCAAGAGTTCAAAACCTGCCTTAGCAATAGTGAGACCCCATCTCTACTGAAAACAAAAAGAAATTAATTGGCCAACTAAAAATATATAAAGAAAAAATTAGACGGGCATGGTGGTGCACGCCTGTAGTCCCAGCTACTCGAGAGGCTGAGGCAGAAGGATTGTTTGAGCCCAGGAGTTTGAGGTTGCTATGAGCTAGGCTGATGCCACGGCACTCTAGCTCAGGCAACAGAGTAAGACTCTGTCTCCAAAAAAAAAAAAAAAGTATTAGAGCCTTAAAAGTCAAAAGTAGAAAGACACTTCACTCTACCTCAAAGGTAAAAGAAAAAATAAAAAAATAAAAAAATAAATCAACACATATTAGTTTGTATCTTTAAACATTAGAGAAGCCTAAATGATAGACAGTGATATTTTAACCTATAAATTAAGTTCTTTTAAAAGAGTTAAAAGGCGCATATATTGGAAGCAACAGATTAAAGGGCATTAAACCATTTTACAAGGGTCCCTAGAATAGAAAAAAAAAAATTAAGGAGTCTTTCTAAACCAATGGCTTAAAATCACTTAAAATAATTAAGGATTATTTTCTGATCCCAAATCTTTAATGAAATTATCATGAGCAAAAGACATGCATTTACCTGCCATGGATAAAAAAGAGGAGTCTGGTCCAAGGGAACCCTCAGGGGAGCAACAATAACCAGCTCAAACAAGAGCCCCAGGAGGAGAGGGACTACTCCAGCCAGCAGCACTGCAACTATCAAAGTCTTCATTATCTATTAGGAAACAAGGGACCATATCATTAAAGAGAATCTTTCTGACTTTAAGCCAAACTTGTTATTCCATATTGAGGTTTATTTTTCTTCTTTGACTTGATGCCTAACAGAACCACTTATACTATACAGTCAGCCCTTGGTATCTGCATGAGACTGGTTCCAGGACCCCTATGGATACCAAAATCTGCAAGTGCTCAAGTCTCTTATATAAAATGGTGTAGTTTGCATATAACCTACACACATCTTCCTTTATACTTTAAATCTATAGATTACTTATAATACCTAATACAATGTAAATGCTAGGCAAACAGCTGCTGTGCTATATTGGTTTGGTTTTGTTTTTTATTGCTGTATTGTTATTTTTTATTGTTTTTTGCCCCCTGAATTTCTGACCTATAGATATAGAGGGCCAACTACATTACCTTAGACAACTTATACTTTATGTTATATGTTTAAATAAGATTTCTTGAATACATGACTGTAAGGGTTCAAACACTAATGAAAACCTGAAATTACTATGTATTGCTAGTACAAAAGGGAAAATTACAGAAAATTCATTTTACTATATATATTAACTAGGTGGCTATGCTGTTTTTCTCACAGTCTCATTCTCAGGACTAGGCTTTTGTTTGTCCAAGAAAAGCCACTGATTGGCCAAGATCCCTGATCCAACAGTGGCCTACCTCATAGGCTGATCTGTGACCTGTGAGATGGACTGGTGTAGGGGAAGGGCTCTGTACAATTCTAATTAAAGTAGTTAATAAAGCTGATCAAACTGGCCTCCCTCTAGAACAGGGCGATCCAATAGAACTTAACTATGATGATAGAAATGCCCTATATCCATTTGTCCAATATGGTAGCCATTTAGCCACATGGCTAGAGTATTAGAAAGTACAGCTCTAGAATTTGGACTAAATGGCAAAACGAGAATAAAGCTGACACAAAGAGAAAAGGAGATATTACCAAAAAGCAACTACAAAATCCTGACAAAGAAATCAGTCTTTAAAGTGGCCTTGTTTTCTGAAGACCTCTCTTTTTCTTCAGGTAGCTTTAGTGAGTACACCTGTTTCAACAAAAGACTAAATATGGTGTGTACAGAAGACACAGTACTTGCTTCTTTATACAACAATTTGTGATGATATGAAAAAATATCAAATGAAAACCTGCATTAGCTGGTTTCTGTATTTTAAATATAGTTAAGTGTCTCATTATCTTATGGATTAAATAGCAATTAAATCCCTCCACTCATGATATACAATCTCTGACTATAAAAATGGATTTTAGGTTTTTCTTCAACACTACTAATAAAATGGATATTAAACTTCTAGTGAAATCAAAATATAAATTCAGATACAAAACTAGAGTTAATTACACAAATGAAAAGGCATATACAAGGGCCTAAACATATTTACCAGTCGTAGCCAACATTACATACATACATAAATCACCACACTTGGATAATCATCTTAGTGGGTTTTTTAATCCTACATTTGTAGTAATCAAGTTCTTTATTGAGAGCAGTAACTTCCATTACTTATTACACTTTCATATTAGCCAAAACATTCTTGAATTAGCAAGACTATAAAGAAATCTCATTTATAATATTCCAAAAACACTGACTAGAGATCCCGAAGTCAAGATTTTACATATTCAAATAGATCAAAACAATCAAATTTTAGAAAATATACCTATAAAGGAAAATTCTACTTAAAACAAATTTGGTTTTAAATTTTAGAACAGCTCACTCCTTAAAAATGCAATCAATCTCCAAAAATAAGTTTTTCTAATTTTTAATTAAATACTTATTCAAGGGCCTTACTGGATCACTTAGTAGCATGTTTTTCAACTCTCAAATACATTTGAATGTAGGATTGTGAATCTCAGAATGAACCAGAAAACTATTATCTCTTAAAGGAATATTCCTTCACAAAAGAAAAAAAAAAAACCCTCTTCTGACACTATCAACAAAATGAGGAAACAGATACAAGTGAATAAAAAAGATTTTTAAAAATGACTAGAAAAATATTCACTACTCCTAACAGACAAGTTCCGTCTTTTATTATAAAAACCTACCATGAGGGACCACTCTTTAACTTTCTGGAAGATCACTCTGCGTCCCTGGGGCATCCATGCCACCAGCACTGTCACGGCTCTTATGGTTAGCCAACAAACATACAGACCACAAGCAGCTGTGTAGAGCTCATGGATTTTGGCAGTCCCCGTCCAAAATGACATTAACCAACGGCCAGCAAATACTGAAAATAGAAAGGCTGATAAATGAGACATGCGGCTAGGTAAAGAAAATGGCAATCTTGATACTCTTCTATTAGTATTTTCACATTAGGAGAAAGATAACACATTTTTATATATTAATGTCTTCATCAAATACTCTAAAACAGTGCACAATTATTTGATTAAGACACAACCAAAACACAGTAGCCAATGAGGATGAACTCCCCTGGATATGCACTCTGATCTGCCTTGCCAATTACTTGTTCTTTCCGCCTGAAAAAGCTTTGGAGGACATCCTTGTTTTTGTTGTTTTTATCATCAAATGAATTCATTATGCACATAAGAGGACAAAGGGGGAGAATTTCTTTTCTAGTATTTGTGCTGTGAACATTACAAATAATGTAATTTTCTTCCAATTGGCTCATTTGGCAAGACAGAAAACTGAAGGAGTAGGGTATAATAATGTATTAAAGCACAAAAATCAAAGAATATCATAATAATTTTCTTAGAAAAAAATTGAGACCATATAAAAATACTGGAATGTAATAAATTGATTTGAGAGCTAAGGCAATGCCTCACAAAAAAAGTTGTTAGAAATAAATTCTACAGTGTACTCACAACAATCTCTCTAAGCAAGAAAGATCATTTAGGCTGGGCGCAGTGGCTCACGCCTGTAATCCTAGCACTCTGGGAGGCCA
>VBSM01003039.1:24448491-24459392 GCA_008086735.1 Cheirogaleus medius
AAAAAAAAAAGAAAAAAAAAGAATGATTTATATAATTTAGTAACTTTCTTTACAAGATTACTTCTCAGTAAGGCTAGAAAGAACAGCAAGACCCAATTTTCTAGTGCATTTTTCCCCTGTGAACTGCCTTCTTAATATAGTGTTATTATTTTTAATACCTATTTTTAATACCAATGCTTAGTGGTTATACTGAGCATTTTTACACATTATCTCATTTATCCTTCCAACAACCCTGCCCCTTCAATGTAGATATGACCTCCATTTTAAAAGACTATGAATTAATAAGGCTCAGTAAAAGAACTCTGCCCAATCAAAGTCATACAGGATGGAGTTGAGTTTGAATGCATGTCTAAAGCTCATGCTCTTGACCACTGAACTACACTACCTCCAAATCAAACTAAAGCAGCTCAACAGCCAAGTCTTATCACTTTTCGTACCACATAGAAATCTCTGAGACATACGCCAGGGACCTCACGTTTCTGGGCAAACTGCACGTTATTTAAATCATTATAACTACAGTGAAAAACGAGAAAACTTGTCAGCGGTCCTTAACAGATGACTCGCGAAACAGGAGAAAACTCATGTGCGATCCTTAAAGTGTTATAAGGCATATGCTGATAACCATGGACTTCATGCAGAATCACAAAATAGCTTGGGTGTAAAAATAACTCTTTTAAAGACAAATACATAAATATATTATGCGAAATAAACATGTTCATCCTTATTTGAAGATATTGAAATCATAACTTCAACTTCTGTAGAAATGTCTAGTGTTCTACACATATGTCTACTCTAGGGTTTATGTTTTCTGGTTTGGGGGATTTTTCATTTATTTTAAATTTAATGGCCACTTTCTATTCCACACTTAACCTACTTCTAGTCAAAAAAGTGTTTTTCAGAAGACAGGGTTAGTTTTTACTTTGTAGTAACTCAACATCAGTTAAATTATAGTTCCAGAAAAGTACCCTATGGAAAAAAAATAGCATCCTCATGACCCCAAATGTATAGTATGAGTCTCAACATTCTATAATTTAAAATAACAGCATTCTTTCCACTAGGTGGTAGAACTGGATCAAAGGAAAATATTTATTTAACAATGTTTAATGGAACTAAATTACTCCTTGCCATATTCAAGTACTAAAACTATGTTTCCTGGCCAGGTGTGGCAGCTCACACTTGTAATCCCAGCACTTTGAGAGGCCTAGGCAGGAGGATTGCTTGAGCCCAGGAATTCAAGACCAGCCTGGATAACATAATGAAACCTCCCTCCTCTACAAAAATGAAAAATAAAAAATTATCTGGGCATGGTGACACGCACCTATAGTTCTAGCTACTTGGAAGGCTGAGTCAGGAGGAGGATGCACCTGAGGCTGCAGTAAGCTATGATTGTACCACTACACTCCAGCCTGGGTGACAAAGTGAGACCCTGCCTCTTAAAAAAACAAACAAAAAATACTAAGTTTTTTGTTTTGTTAAATATTTCTGATAAAACATGAAAATGGAACATAAAAACCACAAATGTAAAACTATCTTAAGTTCAAAAACTAAGTCTTGGCTGGGCACAGTGGCTCACGTTTGTAATCCTAGCACTCCGGGAGGCCGAGGCGGTTGGATCGTTTGAGCTCAGGAGTTCAAGACCACCCCGTCTCTACTAAAAATAGAAAGAAAATTAGCTGGACAACTAAAAAATATATAGAAAAATTAGCCAGGCATGGTGACGCATGCCTGTAGTCCCAACTATTTGGGAGGCTGACGCAGAAGGATTGCTTGAGCCCAGGAGTTTGAGGTTCCTGTGGGTTCCTGTGAGCTAGGCTGACACCACGGCACTCTAGGCCAGGCAAAAGAGTGAGAAACCATCTCAAAAAAAAAAAAACAAAAAAAAAAACAACTAAGTTTTCTCAGCAATATGTTTACTGCATTGCATAAAAATGGTTAACCAGACTATCATTTTAATAGCTGTGATTTAAACATTAGTTAGCTTAAGAGCAAAGTCCTAAAGGTCAAAAATCATTATCCAGGAAAAAAATAATCCTTATTTTTACCAGTTTAAGGTAAAACCACAATTCCTACAAATTAGAAAATGTTCTATTTTTTTTAGAAATAACAATTGAAATTAATTTTTCTAGTTGCTATTTCCCAGCTTTAGCCCTCAATAAAAACTTGACTTATAAAATTAGTGAGTTAGTGTTATAATAAAAACATTAACTCAATATACACTTACATTTGATAAGAGCTGAAAATTATCTTCCACTTAATGATTATTTAAGTGGTTGACATATATCAATATAATCTAGAATTTTCTGGCTGGATATGAACAATAAAGGCGAGGCAGGGGAGAAACAAGCTGTTTTTGCCACTTTGTCACTGGTTTTGGACTCTACCCCCATTTATCCCTGCCCTCTGAAGAAGATGACAAGCTACTATATACAACTATCCACAACATCTTACTTGTTAGATGAAGAAACGTTTAGTTGCAGTTGCCATACTTCAGTGGAAACTCAATGCCAAAGAAGATTTGTATTTGTGAATACCAAACAATAAAGGGAAACAGTCTGGATTCATAATGTTCTCTAGCAACAGTATTGCAATGGATTGGAAAGATAATTACATAGTGAGAACAAACATAATTAACATCAAGAGACTGGCTTGAAGAAATGACTTAAATCATACAGATGATTTTTTGAAAATGAGTATTATAAGACAATAATCCATGAAAAATGAATGACCATAAGTACTTTTTCCAAAATCAAATCATAAATTGTATCTTGACTTTGTCCTCCTGTATTCCAATGTAAATTAATCCAGTAAGATGGAGAGTCCTAAATCGGTCAATATCCCATATTCAATCAAATATGAGAGGAAAAACTATTTCAAGTTTATATCTGATGAAAAAAAATCACACCACAGCAAGATGTAATTTAAAAAAAAAAAAAAGAATCTAAAAGATGCTATCAGCTGAAAGCTAGGACAAGCTCATACCTGGTAAAGTAAGGCAGATGAGGCTGGCAATCAGTAATGTTATACACATGAAGACAATCAACAGAAATATCTGCAAGGCAAAACAAAGAACACATAAATGGTTCATGTGTGCTCAATATATTTTATGATAACCCACCAAAACAACACAATTCTCCCATTAAAAAGAAATTGTTTGTATTTTTATTTCCAGGTTTTCTTCGATTTCACATAAAAACGAAATTTTTATTTTAGGTTAAGTTACCTATAATTTAGACCAAAAGGAAAATAAGTGTCCATTCCCACATAATCAGATACATCCACAAGTAACAAATATGTTTTTAATCAGAGAGCATTAAAATAAAACATATTCAGCTTAAATATTCCCTTATTATTAAAACAAAACATTACAAATTAAAAATATTCACCTTTTAATCAAATAGTGTTATCCAATTAGAATGTCCTGTGATGACAGAAATATCTAGATCCACACTGTCCAACACAGTAGCCACTAGCTACATGTGGCTACTGAGCATTTGACAACTGGTCAGTGAGAATGAATAATGGAATTTTTAATTTTATTTAATTTTAATTAAATTGAAATGTAAATAGTCACATAAGCTAGTGCTCCTGTACTGAGAAGTACAGAAAAAAGGATACCATACAGAAAGGAGGGAAATAGTTTCCCTGGGGAGAAAGGCAACACCTATAGTTTGCATTCTACCTGTTATCTAGATACATCTCCACAAGACCAGAGCACAGAGCTCTGGTGGGAAGCCTGAGAAGGACAGACGACAAAACTCAAGAGACTTAGAGGCTTTGTCAGCTTTAACTGCCTGAGGAAACCCTTACTAATTCTGTCTCTGGTCTGGCCAGAAAATACCTTTTGCTCAAAGGGCTGAATAAAAACCAGGGAAAAAGAAAAAGGGAACTGACTATGATGAGGTCTGCTTTCAAGATTAAGAGATAAAGGGAAAAATGACCTAGCTGTTTTCCCTCAGGGTTACACAGCAAAGTCCTCTAGTATAAGCCTCTGCATCTGGAACAGAGATTTGTCCCTCAAGGGGACAAAGAAGCAGAAGAACTATTCAGCGAATGCTGACTAGTGCAGAGATGTTCAAGGCTCTCCACTATCTGCTTCCTGCTCATCCAAAAGTCTCATCTCCCACTGCTCCTCTCGCCCCTCCCCTTCTCCACAGCACATATAAATATATTCGATAACCTGTAGTTCGAAGTCTACCATGTTTAATGTCCCCATGTCCTGGCATATGCCTGGAATGCCCTTCCCACTTTCCTTTTTTTTTTCTGACTGGCCTCTCAATTTCTAAGACAGTTCAGGTACAACCTCCTCCACAGAGACTCCTTTGGGCCCACACTAAGAACCCATGGCCCTGATTGAGGCAGTCATAGCACCTTCGTAAATACCCACCATGAGAACCCAAATCTGCCACAGTTTGTTTTCTCATCTTTTCAAACTCCTGTTTTCTCATCTTTTAAGTAGACTATAAGCATTTCCAGGGCAAAGACTGTTCATGTGCTCTCTATACCCTCACAGGCACCAAAAATACTGCTGCATGACTGAATGATTGGACCCATTTGATCCATAAGTAATACACAAAGGTATTATAACTATTTTTACCAAAAAAGAAACTGAAGCTGAGAGGTTAAATAACCTGCCCAAATTTCAAAATGATCTCACAAGCCCATATCATTATTAGAAGACATTTAAAATATATCAGACTGAATGTAAATGAATGATGACTTCATTGTAATCATATAGTAGTCATCAGCTTACATTTCTGACAAAATTTTGAATCACAGACTAATCACTTACTAATTTAAAGACCATGGAATAGGCGCTTTCTTAACCAACGTGGCCTTCAGTTTCATCAGCTATAAACATGAAATTATCACCCATACTCTGCAGTATTTTAGTGGAGAGTAAGTGGAAGAAAATTATCAAAATACCCATTCCTATTGTTCCTGACACATAACTGAAATAATATAAATAATGTTAGTTTATTTATTTTAGGGTCTTTTTTCCTCTTAAACGTAGAGCAAGAGCCCATGGAATCCGAACTCTATGACCCAATTCTAAAATTTTATAAACTTACCTGGTCATTTATATATATTATGTTACATAATGAAGGTAAATAAAACATGGGTTCTTGTCAGGAATGTATAAGACATACCTACACAGAGGACTGCGTGGTACTACGCTAACAGTACCAATTCTCAATAGAAATTTGAAAAAGACTCTATTTCTGGTTAAGTCTGTATAGTACCTACCCTGAGTGGAAAATTTAAAGGCCGGCGGTAAGGCTGAAAGCCAACAGGCCCTCCCTGCTGGAGTATGGCTTGGTGAGCTGCGTGCAGGCCTTCCCCCACCACAGGAATAGCGTTGTTATTTCGAGCGTGCTGGTTATTGTTGACTTGTTGATTTGCACTATTCTCATTTTCTTCCTGATCTCCCAATAAATAGGAATGAAGATCCCTGTGCAAAAATTACGTAAGTGAAACATTTCACTTCTGGTCAGTATAAAACAGCAAAAAAATAAGCAAACAAAACAGCAGACATGAGACTTATTTTTTTTCTTTTCTTTTTTTGAGACACAGTCTCACTTTGTTGCCCTGGCTAGAGTGCCGTGGCATCAGCCTAACTCACAGCAACCTCAAACTCCTAGGCTCAAGCGACCCTTCTGCCTCAGCCTCCTGAGTAGCTGGGACTACAGGCGTGTGCCACCATGCCCGGCTAATTTTTTCTATATATTTTTGGTTGGCCAATTAATTTGTTTCTATTTTTAGTAGAGATGGAGTCTCGATCTTGCTCAGGCTGGTTTTGAACTCCTGACCTTGAGCGATCCGCCTACCTCGGCCTCCCAGAGTGCTAGGATTATAGGTGTGAGCCACCACACCCAGCTGAGACTTATTTTCTTAATATTTACTACAAAGGGAGAAAATATACACGTAGAATCTGTACACAGTATTATTAAGAAATAGTCTAAATGTTGGTGCCTGGTCTAAATTAAACTTCTCCAAATTTAATATTAATGAACTTATACAATACCCCATAAATTCAATCTACTTTATGTTTTCTTCAGCCAGTATCTGAGAAGAAATCAGTAACTGAAAAAAATACAACGTACAAAATAGCTACAAGTATACCTGAAAGTAGTTAGAAGTACAAGATGTAAGTACATATTTATAGTGCACCAGACTAGACTGTAAGGATCTTAAGGGTGGGGAAAAAAAACAAGCTTCCTTTCTTCTCTACAAATGACTACTATGTCTATTGTGACATACAGCTCAACTAAAACCTTCAGGCTATCCATCAGTTAAGGCGAAAATAAGATTGAGGGATAAAGCAGTTAGAGAAGTACAGATGTCCAACCAAACATAACCAAACCTGTATTTCATGTTAAGATAGCTACAGGATGCCAAATGTTTTCTGAAAACCTTTTTAATTCCAAATATTCAACTTTTAAATATGTATATAAAGCTTTAAAAAATAAATAAATGCAACATGTTGACTAAACGATTGAGAAATCAAATCTTGGAAGAACTCATTTACCAGGTTCTGAGCTCTAAAGTAAATTGGGTTTCTTTTTGCTGCATTAAAATGTTTCTTACCCTGTGTTATATAATAGGAAAAAAACTGGACTAGCAGCAAACCTATAAAAGGGCAAAAACATGCATACATTTCTCTATAAGAGGATAGACAAGAAAAATTTTTTAAATTTCAGAAATAAGTATTATACACACCTGCAGATATTGTCCCTTATTAAAATTAATTTTTCTCGAGTGGGGCATGGAACATACTTTTTTCTAGAAAGGTCAGTGGACACAAATGACATGCATGCCCATACTCACAGCAAGTACCCAGCGGTCACAGTCCATGCTCGCACCAGCCCCTTCAGCCACTGCCTCGTGTGTCCCTGCTCAAGTAATGCTGGCAAGACGACCTGAAGCAGAAGAAGCTCGAGGGACAGTTCGCTCACTGGGGCATCACTAAGACAATTACAAAAAGCAAAGATTTATAATGTGAGTTCTATTTTCCATTATAACTATATCATATTAAATACTTAACAGATTACAACAAAACTCCTTAAAGAATCAAATATAAACTCACTGCCCTTATTACCTCTCCTCCCATGCTCTCTAGAACTCAGTGAGGCTTTTCCCACAAACTCCACCAAAACTGTCTCTGGTAAGTATCACTAATGACCTTCATTTTGTTACATCGATGGTCAGGTCTTGATCCTCACCTCATCTGCTATATTAGTAGCATGTTACACAACTGGTCACTCCTTCCTCTTCAAAATAATGTCCCCCTGAAGAGCTTCCAAGACCCACTATTTCCTTCGCTCCCCCAACCTGGGTACACCGAAGGGCCCCGGGCACTGTCCTCTCTTCTTTCATCTACACTCACTCTCAGGGTGAATGTGACTCTCATGTGACTTTTAATATCACATTTATATACATTTCTATCTCCTACGCAGGCATCTTCCCTAACTCCTAACTTGTGTATTCAAAGTAAAAAATCAACATTTCACATCGACATGTACTAGACATCTTAAATTGAGCCTGTTCAATATCATATTCCCAATCTTCCCTTTTAATCCTGCTCCTCCCCCAATCATCCCCAACTCAGTAAATGGCAACTCCATTCTTCCAAGTTCTCAAGACAGAAACTTTGGTCCTTGACTCCTTTCTTTACACCTCACATCCAAACAGCTACAGAATTCTTTTAACTGTATTTTAACAATATCCTAAACCCTAACCATTTCTTATGGCCTCCACTGGCCACCCTCACCTCTCACCAGGATCACTGCATTATCCTCCTAGCTGGCTTCATTTTCTGGCGACTCTAACCCACTTTCTTCTTATCATAGAAGCCAGAATGATCCTCTTCAAAAACTAAGTTAGATCACTCCTTTGCTCAGAGCAAGAGCTCCCCAACTCACTTAAGTAAAAGCCAAACAGCTTACAACAGCCTATGAAGCTCTCTAGGAGGCTTTCATGACCTCTGTGACTTCAGGGACAACTACTTTGCCTTCCCCCTTCTACTGCAGCCAAACTGGCCTCCCTGCTGCTCCTCAAACAGATCTGGGTGCTGCTGCACCTACCTTCTGCAATGGGACCCAAATGGCTCACCCCTCATCACCACTTTCAAGGCTTTCCTCAACTGTCACCCTCTCAGGTCTTCACCAGTCACTCTTCCTAAATTGTAACCCCATCCTGACCACTCTCTTTATCTCCTTTCTCTATTTTTTCCCCATAGCTCTTATGAGCATTTGACATATTACATATTTTATCTATTTTAATGTCTGTCTCCCCTACTAAAATGTTAGCTCCACCAGAGCAGAGACTTTTTCTTCATTCTGTTTTATTTACTCTTATGTCCCCAGTGCATAGGAAAGTACCTGGCATATAATGGGCTCTCAATTTTATTGAAGAGAAGAAGAAACTAAATACTACTATTAATATATAGCACAAAAACTTTGCTAAACCTCTAGGTATAAGTGACTACCACAACTGATTTTTCTCAACAACATACAAAGCTAGACCTGTATATACTGGTTCTCATAATGATTAGACCCAAATACATACTACATATGATCTAAAGGTAAAATTTAGAAAACCATCCTCCAAATCTACAAAAATCCTAAGTATAGAAAAATAAAGTTTTATTACAAAAGAGTAACAATTTAAAGAGCCATAAGCTGATGCTACATTTTAAATTACTTACTAGCATCTTTTCTACACTTTAACGAATCAGGATATACCTATTGGCAATTCTAATTTAATGAAATATAAATTTACTTTGTGTGCAACAATAAATCTTTCCTTTTTGAACAATTCTGTTCCTGTGTAAAGCATTAGGATATCTAAATGAGATATGATTTCTGCCATGTTTGATGAAACAAATATTTATAAAATAATGTAACAGGTGCTATAAAAAGACGTAAATATCACAAAAATGGAGACAATTTTAAAGGATGGAATGATGATTTACTCTAGTTAGGGAAAATAAAATCTTAATCTGGATTTTGGGAAAGAATATCAAAAGCTTGCCAAACATGGGGAAGGCCACTGTAAACAGGGAAAGACAAATAACAGCTGAGTCGATTCTGGGGAGACTCAAGGGCACTACAGCACAGCTGGAAAGAAGAATTCAAGTCAGACAATGCTGGGACAAGATGCTGGAAAGGCAGAGTAAGACTGTGCCAATCCTGTAAGTCATTTTAAATGACCTAGATATTATTATGTAGATTATGGAGGAACTGCTGACAACTTTTAAACCAAGGGGTAAAACAAATTTTTAGAAAATCTGGAGGCAGAGATATTAAGGATGGATTATAAGCAGAGAGCAAGAGTAAGGCCTAAACTAAGGTAAGTGGCAAATCAAAAGGTGGATTAGTAAGAGATTTTAAGGAATTAGAATTGACAAGACTTACAGATTAATTAAAAGTAAATTTGAAGAAGAAATCCAATTTGCCTGCAATTGCAATAACAACTGGGAATAATGCAAATCCCCAAGAAAGGGAACACAGGATGAGTGGGAGAGGTTAGATTTTTAGGTGACTTAAGTTTTTAAAGCAAAAAAATTTTCCATCTACAAGCCTTGTATCCTATTTTTAATCCATAATTAAATGTGCAACTTTAGCTTCATTCCTCATAATGTGCTTTTCAAAATAAAGATGATGCTACTAATACCCTCACATTAGATATGGTAAAACATTTCAATGCTCAACAAATGCATATTATATTTGCAGAAAAATAAATGTCTTCCATTGGAAAATGTTAACTACTAAACTAATGTTTATATGGTCTAGAATATGGCAAAATTTAACTATCAGATTATTTCCAATAATATCTATAAGAAACGAATGTTTTAAATGTTTAATGTAATCTGAATATCAAATCCCTAACAGAATAAATTAGTAAAGCTATTCTGAATTTTTAAAACTTACCTGTAGAGCATGACATTATATGGAAGAAAATTAGGCAGCAGACTCTTAATTATACGTATAGGAAGCCAAAGCATCAGGAGGACAATGGAGCCAAAGACAATCTGCAGTAAGAAATAGTGCATGACACCACTGTAAGAGTCAATCACTCCCATGCAAGACAAGTGGACATCTGAACACACACGACCAATATGCAGCCCAGGCCTGTATTCACCCAGAGCCCAGGTATTCCCACTCTACACACTATTCTTGGGTCACTTTGTATAAAAATGCATTTCTGAGATGGCTGCTCCTCTCAATGTAAAGGTCTGCCATCTAGGACACAAAGGCTAAAACAGAAGCCACAAAGGATAATCACTACATGGTATGTAAGGAGAGAGCTAAAAACTTACAATGAAGGAACAAAAATACCTGCAACTTAATGAATCACCTATAACTATCTAAGACATGACCCATGTTAATGGCTATCAAGTTTCCAAAGGGCATAATTTATTCTTAAAATTTTATTTTAGAAAAACTTAGATTTTTAACTAGGTAATTTCTTCTTCCAGGTCAGGAAGAAACTTTGGGATGCTTCTGTTAAGAATTTAATTTAGAAGGCAGCAATAAGTCTCCATTGGTTCAATGCAAATTAAATGTAATTCAGAGAACCATAATTTGGCAATTAATTATACTACTACAGAATCAGAAGTCATCTTTATTAACCATCACTTATTTATTTTAACAAAGTTACCAATAAAATAGCTACTTGACAACTGAGTTCCACAGGCTTAGACAAGTGTAAGTAATTCAATATACTCTACCAGCCTTCCTGATGAAACAAAACTAAAGGGTAGCACACTTTACTCAAAAAACAATGAAGGCCGGCGCAGTGGCTCATGCCTGTAATCCTAGCACTCTGGGAGGCCGAGGCAGCAGGATTGCTTCAGCTCAAGAGTTTGAGACCAGCCTGAGAAAGAGCGAGACCCCCCCCCC
>VBSM01003039.1:24460848-24473918 GCA_008086735.1 Cheirogaleus medius
TGCAGCAGTGTTATTCCACATCTCTCCCAGTTTCTTTGCAACATCACCAATGGATAGGCCAGTATGTTCTCTGATTTTAGGGTGATACTCAGAACAGAACAAGAAAAAGGCTAAAGGAGGCCTCTTGGGTGCATTGTGATCCTTGAAGTTTTTGTTTCCCCTTTAGGAGGAATATAGGTTTTTATTTCTCTTTCACAATGGGCCTTGTCTGCCTTTGCCATATCTTCAAACTTTCCTTTCTCTTTAGCAGAAGTGGTCTTCCACCTCTCTGAGCACTTCTCAGAAAATTCTGAGAAGTTGACCAAAGCATCTGGGTGGGTGCTGTTTTTTGTGCCCCTCCAACAAGTTTGCACAAAGAATGTATATGATGACATTTTGATCTCCTTTCCCACATTTAGTTATTTCTCCTCAGACAGGCATGGAGTCACCCAGTGCCCATCAGGCTCTCACTTGCCCCAGTGCTGTCTCTACGAAGCTCAACGTACTGTAATATCTGTGAGAACAGGAGCCAGATGCAGCCTCCTTACTCTCTCCACTCTGTAACCAAGCTTTATTTGCAAACAGAATTTACTTACTTATACTATATGATTCAGGAGATTGCTCTGGCCCTGACCATCCCATCTCTCCTCCTCAAATCTTTCAAAGAGCAAAGGACACTGAGAATGGCATTCAGCCTTTGTGCTTCGTGTTCTGTTCCAGCTGCAATTGTCAGCCTGCTCCTCCCTGCCCTGCATATCTACATCACCAGTCCCAGGGCAGTAAGCTGATTTGTTCAATGCCTGTATTCACTCCCAGGCTATAAAACTGAGAACAGGAACCATGTCTTTGCTTCTCACTACTACCCCTGAAAATACAACATAGTGTCTGGCACATAGTGAGCATTCAGTAATACTTGGGGAATGACTGAGCTAAGATGTATACTGATCAAATACTAATCTGCTTTCACCATCTTAAAATCAGAAACAGATTCCAAAAAGAGGATTAGTAAATGCACCCATCTGGCAAGTGAACTGGAATCACAAAGGATCCTCGCTATAATTTTATACTTAAGGTACCTGCTTCAAAACCATTTTACATGTTCAATCCTGCAAAACCATATCCTTTGGATATTTCCAACATTACATTTCCTTGAATAAAATCTGAAATGGGCTCACATCTCACAATATTCCAAGAGTTTGCATCAGAGGATGGTTATAATACACACCAGGTAAAACAAGTGCTCTTATTTAATTTTTTCCCTCTGTTTAATCATCTTTCAAACTCATAACTGATTACAGATAGAAATATTAAAACTTGTCAATTTTTGAGATAAACAACTGAAAACAGTTTAAAGCAATCAAACCAAAGTCCCCTACCAGTTATTCCCTCTTAGAATAAAACAGTAGAGAATATGGTTTAGGAAATCATCATCCTGAGGCATGACTGGTAGTGAAAGTAAAAGTCCTTTTCATAAATATACAGTATTAGTATTTCCCTCTGTTCCCTCTGAAATTCAGTTGTCAAGTAGCTGTTAAGGTAGGACTTACCTCTCTCAGTAACAGGATGAAGGAAGCAAAGTAGAAAACATACACCATTCCCACTAGCCAATGCAGAAACATGGTAGTACCTGGAGCCGACTGAAAGCTCAGTTCTCGATCTTTCAGAGTAGCATCAAACATTTCCTAAGCCAAAACAGAACAGCTAAGAGAGATCTGTACCACCTACATTTGCCACATTAACATTTCCATCTTCCAGGAAGAGAATACGTGCTTGCACGTAAGGTGTGATATTCTAGGACTGCAGTTCTCTAAATGCCATTTCATGATGTCACAGGACTATATAACATATTGGATACTACTTCAAAGAAGTATATAACATTTTTAAATTTTCAAATATAACTGATAAACCAATTGGTGAATAAGAACTTTACTAATGCTAATTCTGTGAAAGAACCATTTTTGATTAATGTAAGAACTGTTGTTGGTTACAGGTCTGCACTCTTGAGGAGTTTTAATATCAGTGTATGGGGGTAAACGCTATCTCAGAACCAAAAGCAGCTTTTCTACATATAAATATTTTTGAAAAATCAAAACTGATTATCACTAATAGCCATTAAAGATTTTAATCAAGGTGAGCATCTTTCTTAAAACAAAATGTTAAGATTGAATTTATTATTTCAAAGATAGTGTCATTATCAAATTCAAATTACTTCTTCTATGTGTGTGCGTGTGTGTGTGTATGTGTAATGTCTGGGCATTATCATAAAATTTAGAACAAAATGAGTAATGAAGTTCTCCACTGGTTATTACAAAAGTTCCAGTCAAAATACCCTGATGTCAGAAGTTTGCACAAAACCTCAAAAAAATCAGGCACTCAAGAAAAAACTGACAGCATTAAGATTCTACAGTGATATATTTTCAGAAATAATATGCAAACAAATTATCAAATATTTACTTTCCTTTCAAAGGAACTCATCCTAAAAACGTCTTTTGAAGCTTTGAAATTATGAGATTGTATGATAATAAATACTCAACTTACCAGAGAACAGATATCCAGCCACCAGCCACAAATGAGAGGGAATACTCCAATTTCTACCACCACTAACAAAGAAACCTTAAGTGAAAATAAAGGTTATCAATATAATCCAAATGTAGCAGAAATCATTTCCAGTTTTAACTTGTAACAGGAATTACCTTAACAACAATATAGCAGACTCCCAGTAAGCGACGAGACCTATGAAATTTAACAAGAGTTGCCAAACCCTACAGCATCTAGTCAAGGAAAAACTGAGCATTTAAAAGTACAATGAAACAGGTAACTATTTAATATTTTTTGACAGAAAGAATATTTTACTTCACATTTTGTCTGCGCTCACCCTGACTACAAATACCTACAACTTTTACTAAGACAACAAGGAGAGAGAAAAGTTTTGCCATTAATGAGAACAAATCTTCAGTATGTATATTACTGAATACTCAAGTTGGTTCAATAAAGGATACATGACAAATTATCAGTGTTATTGCTAAAAGTATATACCCAACTATGGTTGTGATTAGGCCTTCAAAATGAGATGCTTGGACCTGGAAATAAGAAAAAATAAAATTTAATTTTACCACATGGCCTACATCCTAGTTTTCCCAATGTATTAAACAATCCAAATAACTAAAAGTGAACTATCTAGACAATTTATAACTAGAAAATAACTGTAAAATCTCCTTTGGATGACTTCTCTGAAAACCAGACTCTCCCATGGCTGCTATATATTACTAAAAAATGAAAAATTTAAAAGTAACATTTTTCCCCAAAAAAGACAAAAGAACAGTAAAGTGAGTTAAATTTTACAAAACTAAGAAGACTGCAATACAATGGCCTGCCCTCCAGTCTCACTCTAAAGCAGATTTGCTAGAGCAGCAGCATATGCCCAAGCCGCCCACCTGTTGGATAACAGCCTGGCCACCTCCTTTCCTACCAGTAGAATTTTAATTTAAGTTTCCCTTGCTCTCCAAATCTGTTCCATTCTCAACTTATAGATGGTAAGAGTAGATAGTAACAAGTACCGCCCATCTGCATTATTTGGCTCCTGAGTTTCAGATAGCAAGTAGCAATTAGTTTGGAAAGCCAAAATGTATCAAAACATTTATCTGAACCTTTCAAGTTCTTGTCTTCAACTAGTGAGAATCAGAGAAATGTATTAAATATCAGAACATTTCAGAATGTGATCTCTCAGGACTCCTATACACAAAGTGAAAGAAGATCCCACTTAGCGTTCTTCTTTAAAAGACTAAATCCTTTCAGGGCTCCAAGAGAGGAGCAGTCATCCATCTAAAAATTTATCTACCTCTGGAAAATAACGATAAAATGTCAAAACATAACAGGAATTACCTGCAAATAATTACAAGCAAATTATTTAGAAAATACTACAGTTCATCATTCCAAGATAGTCTATCCCTTTTTTAAAAATTGTTAAATTGTTACTTTTCTAAATTTACTATGGGACACCTGGGGAAGGGGACACAAGGGGATGCACAAGTTCATAGAGCAGGTGGAAAATCAGCCTGTGGGAACCTTTCCTGCAGTAGGCCTTGGGCCCACCTAACAGAAAGTGCAGACAGTGCATCATGGGATTTCAGATCACATCGTCATTAGCTGGCACCATGACCACTATTCTCTTAAGCCATTGTTATTTTTAAAAGAATGAGATGACAGTGTTGGCTAGCTATTCCTTTGAATAAGGCAGACTGAGAAATGAAGTAACTCTTTACAATATTATTACTTACTCAGCAAATATCAAATTTGGGAGCAATTAATAAAATTAAATTTGTAAAAGTATTATACTCACGTGTTCTTCAAATCCCAAACCAACAAGGGAGAAATGACCAATGTGGTATGGGCAAAATGCTAAAAGGGGGGAAAAAACTCAATGAAAACTTCAACATCAAAACAATGAACTCTCCTAGTACAATCCCCTGCTAAAAGGAACCAGGAATTCTGGGAGAAATGGTAAGACTCCAGAAATGGGCCAAAAATATGCCACCTGAGGCATTCTCTATAACCAGAGAACAACAAAGTTATCAAAGTCTAATAAGACCACGTCAAATGGACACAGAAACCATTGTGAAGAGAGTGTCACGGGCCAAAGAGATGATGATATGAGCATCAAAAATAATAATGACCAAAACCAATGGAAAAACACTGAACACATACAAATCCCCCATTAGCTTAAAATGCTCAAAAAAGAGAAAGCCTAAAATAACTACAAAAAGAAAAACGCAACAGCACAGAAAACACTTCCATGTTTTGAAAGTAGTTAGCACATCAATGGAAGAAGTTAACGTACCAACTCTTTATTCTGAAAACTGATAATTAAAAGGAAAAAATTAAGCATCTGTCCTGTGTCACCTGGGCAAACAAGTTCAGGTTAACTGAATAGTCCTAGCTGATAAGCATTTCTTCTTCTTCTTTACAGAAAAGCCAGCTAAGGGCCTGGCCCCGTGGCTCACACCTGTAATCCTAGCACTCTGGGAGGCTGGGGCTAGCGGATCCTTTGAGCTCAGGAGTTTGAGACCAGCCTGAGCAAGAGTGAGACCCCATCTTTACTAAAAAAAAATAGAAAGAAATTAGCTGGACAACTAAAAATATATAGAAAAAATTAGCCAGGCATGGTGGCGCATGCCTGTAGTCCCAGCTACTCAGGAGGCTGAGGCATAAGGATCCCTTAAGCCCAGAAGTTTGAGGTTGCTGTGAGCTAGGCTGACGCCACGGCATTCTAGCCCAGGCAACCGAGTGAGAAACTGTCTCACAAAAAAAAAAAAGAAAGAAAGAAAGAAAAGAAAAGCCAGCTAATAACTGTAAAAAAGTACAATTTAAAAATTATCATTTTGCCATACCTAATAAATGATTCAGGCAAGGATCGTCAAGGGCTAACAAAACCACTGGATGGAAGGATGATGGGACACTGTATATTTCCATGGCACTAAAATATCACAGCCCCCTAGATTACTTTCTGATGGTAAAGGGAAAAATGAAATCTGTGATAGAGGCTCAGCTTATAGACTGATTCCACTGATAAAACTGGATAATCCAACATCATATACCTCCTCATATGTCGTATCAAGAGGCAAACTGACCAGTGAAGAATCTGTCCCAAACACTGAAGCTGAATCTAATCAGGCCCTTAGATCAGACTTCCAGTTTACAGGAAACATGGGAGACAAAGGATGAAAGCAGAGGACATTCAAAAAAGCAGTTGGACAGATGTAGAACATGACACACTTCAAGAACAGTTAACCTCATCTCGACAATAATCAATGGCAATACAAGGTGGGGGTTGGGGGAAAAGAAAAGAGTATTCTAGATTTAAAAAAAAAACTTAAGACTTAGCAACTAAAAGTAATGTGTGGACCTTTTCTGGATATTCAATCAAACAAATCATATGCAAAATGGCATCTAAGAGGACAGCCTAGGAATTTTAAATATGATGGATTATTAGGAAATATTAAAGAAATTCTGGTAATTTTATAAGGTAGAATAATGATATTATAATTAAGTAAGACAATATCCTTAAAATTTGCATAATAAGAATTTTTGTAGTCTCTTTTGCTCAAATCTTTCTGGCCAAATTTTACTTTATTCTTAATAATACAATTTAATTATCTTTTCTTTATGGTAGAAATGATTAAATCGCATAGTAGATTATTAAGGAAAGGGGTAACTCCATCATTAAGACAAAAGTTACAGAGTGAACCTATTATGGATATGGCCTCTAAACTTTTTTAACTACTCCACAAGTAGAAAGTTTTACGAACATGTATTCCCAAAATATTTGCATTTACTTATAAACTATATACATGTATTCTTTTACTAACATATTATGTGTACTATAAAGAACAAGAAATTTAAAGGGGTATGAAAATACTTCATGTAGAATTTTGCCTATTTTGTTCTCGTACCACATTCTGAGGATGACTCAACTCAGGTCCCTGGGAGAGGGCAAAATTTTCAAGTTTTAACTCTATTTACAAATGTAATTTTTATCCTTAAACACCAGTTGCAACAATCAATTTTCATCACATTACACAGCAACTACTAGAAAGGCATCCTGAAATTAAGATCAGTTTCTCAGGATCATTCCCTTCTACTGGGAGATAGGAGCTTTGTAAGGTTATATTTCTGCAAAGTACGTGACCAGAAGAGCCAAAAAATGCTGTAGTAAACTGCCAGTAGAGCAACGCATGCACAAAAGAGACATGAGTGTGCTTAATCCCAATGACTAAAAGAAAAAGTATCTTCCTAAAGGAAGAAAATTTGTTTCATTTTAAAAGATCTTAACTATATAATGTACATAAATTAATTAAGATAAAGTTTTTTTCATAGTATAAGCCTAGGAGTTTGGATTAGAAATAAATTTACTTAGATGAGATTTGATTTCTATAAATGAAAGTTATTTGTATAATTCATGTTTTAAAGGTGACCTGTTTCTCCAAAGATTAATTTAGCATTAAGCTTTTCTGCAAGAGTAAATTCTATGGACCATTTTTTATCTCAAAAAAAAACTTGGTCAAGATAAAAACAGTTTCAGTCTCCATATGAATTATTTTACATAATGAAAAATAAATGCAGAATAATATACAGACACTCCCACATGCAAAGGGAAACAAAGAATGAGCTTTCTATTAAATTTGCAGCATCCTAAATATCTACTAAAAATTAAGAATCAATGTAAGTTTTTCAAAATATTTTGCAACAACAAGATACGTGCAAATTCCTTTTGTTCTTTTATAGATAATATATAGAAATCACTTTTTTTGTCTCATCCTCAATCCAAATATCCCAAGCCTATCTGACCATACAGTTCGGTTAAAGACAATCGCTTTCTGTAGTCCCAACAGAGAGCAAACAATTTAGAATTGAGCTGAGGGTAACGCACAGACACTAAAGAAGGAATTTCTCAAAGATCATCTCTCTATACAGAGATATGTTATGTGTTGCCTGAGGTCTCTGAGACACAAAACAAAGCACACCTAACAATAACCCTATTCTATTAGACTCCACCTCCCATCCCATGAAAAAGGCAGGAATGGAATTCTAAGGCCTTGGTTTACTTTATTAGTTTCCCTTGTCTTTCCCCCACAGCAGAAAAACCTCTGTCAACTCCCTCTCCACAAACCATGCCTTCCTTTCCCTAACTTCCCTCCAGGGAAGTAACTTCCCTTACTTCCAGTGGGAGGGACTATGGAGTAACGTCAGAGAATTCTCAGAGCTGCACTTGGAAAAGTGTTTGGAAGTGATTTTGCATGTGCTGGAATCTGGTTCTAAGGGGAGTTCACACTTAGGGAAGATTTATTATTTCTGTACAAGCCTACATCCATCTCTGGTGACAAGCCAGGGTCTCTGGAAGGTCATGGTCAGGAATTTGACCATAGAAAACAAGATCTTCTGCCACAGGGAAGAGCACACAGATAATCAGCACAAAATTCATTCTGGAGGTGGTGGGATACTGTATATTCTCAAATTAGTCTAAAACCAGCTTTTACAAAAAGAAGTGGAAATGCCCAAAAGCAGAAACAGGTAGGTAACTGCAGTCAGGGTTGCTCAGGAGAGTATCTGTATGTCTGGGGCCTTCCTATATAGGATTCCCATCAAAAACTATTTTCATATATTCCTTAATATTCCTATGCTAAAAACAAAACAAAAACCTATAACAAGGCTCCTAGAAAACTCCCACCATAATACTATGAAAAATAAACGCTCAAACACAACTTACCAAAAACAAGAATGAACAGTGTATTTAAAGACACCACCCAGAAGACATGCTCCTAAAAGAAAAGAGTATTAATAAAGCATATTCAATTAATATTTGACAAATGTTTAATTGAACTAACTCACTTATTTAGCCATAGCTAAATACTGAAAATAGCTAAGACTGAATTTTCTCTCTACAATTTTGAGATGTCAATCCAGAATTTATATGCAACTTTCATTTTTCATCAGATAGCTCATAAAACTAAGCCTACTAAACCTCAAAGTTCGTAATGTTACATGTAGGGAAAAAAATCAAATAAATTTATAAGCATTTCCTTTTTATAAATTCATAGTCTACCACAAACTACATAGATTTTCATAAATAACTACCAGATTTCATTAAAATCACATGATACTGAAAAATTCCAGATGGAAAAAATTGAAAGTCACATTAATTATAAACAACATACTAAACAGACTACACTGTGCTTGCCTTTCAATGTCCATTCTGCTTTCATGACTTCTGCATGGTCACTACTGCTTGGCTGCCTCCCCTTTGGAAAACTCTAGCTTGATCTCTAGTCCCTCCTCTCCCAATCCGTGCTCTGGCTTTCTCTGTTCCTGTCTCACCTGGCCATCTTATCCACTCCCACAGTTCTACAGTCACCTTGAAGATGACGGCTGTCTACCTATTCCTCTAGCCATGTCACAAACACTTGAGCCATGCACCATGCTGACACTCATCAGACTGTTCTAGCCCATTTATCTGGACCTGCCACCTTCCCCAACCATCAGGTTAAATGATCCTTCTGAGGATCTTTTTAGAAGGATTTCTCTGGTTAGGTCTCCCTGTCTTCCACAAATCCAATTGGCAAGAAGGGTGACTAGTTTGTCTAAAAGAAATGACTGCCACAATCCCACTCACCCTACTGGCTCAATTTTTTCAGCTTCTCTGCCTTCAGAGTTCCTAAACTCTCCCTATTCCCAACATCTTTTATGTCTCTATCTCTAAGTTATCATCTCTAAAAATTTCCTGCTGAAACACTCCCCTTTGCTAAGAAAGACCTGATCAAGCCCTCTTCTATGCCCCTCTTATGTCCTATGTATACTTTTGGTCACCAAATCTCTAACACTTACCTCTTAAAGTTCCTTGTTTACATGTTCATTTCTCTCTACTAAACTCTTATATAAAGCATCTTTGAGAATAGGGTCCCTATTTCATTCATAACTGAATCTCCCAGTAACTATCACAATAGGTGGCACACAATACACATTAAATATTTTTCACTGAAGTAACGAAGTTTTCCTGTAAAGGGTTTTTCCAACAATTCAAATGGGTTTCAGTCAACACCACTACCTCAACAACCTGTCATTCTTTCATGAGGAAACAATGAAGTAAGGGACAAAAATGCCTTTCTACACTGACTGTGATCAAATCTAGAAGCTCATTAATATCACATTTCCACTAAATTGTGGAATTACACCAGCTATGTTTCTTAAAAATCCACATACTGGGGGCCGGGCGCGGTGGCTCACGCCTGTAATCCTAGCACTCTGGGAGGCCGAGGCGGGTGGATAGCTCAAGGTCAGGAGTTCGAAACCAGCCTGACCAAGAGCGAGACCCCGTCTCTAAAAAAAAAAAAAAAAAAATATAAAAAATATAAAAATCCACATACTGCTAACTTCAACACCATCTAGAGCCAGCTGAGGAAAAGGTCTACATTGAGGAGAGCAAAGGAGACAGAAATTATTTGGGTCTTTGATGACACTGTTGAGCCTTTGGATGAAGCACTCCTTGAACCCATTCTTTCTTGGGACTTACTATTATGTTAGTGTTTCAATCGGCAGAGGTTCTGCTACCTACAGCCAAAGTCATCTTGATATGAGCTACTTAAAAATCCCAAATGGCACATTTTATACTACAGGACCTAAAAACATCATTTCTCCTTTAAAGAACAAGCTCTTTAAAGAATTGCTCTTCACCTTAGAGTTGTAATCTTTACTAATAAGGCAGAGTGCCTAGGTAAAGATGGGTGGTGTTCTGTGAACAGCAGAAGCTTAACATCAGCCTGAGGCTATCACTGTGAAAATATGCAAAACTGCTTTGCTTTCCCTGGTACAGGCATTAAACACTGCAAGATGAAATTTTAAAAGACCCAAGTTCTTTTTAACTACCATTAACTTTGGATTTCATTTTCTTTTCTAAAAATCAAGTATTTTATAATAATTCAAAATACTATTTCCTTTATGCTTTTCCAATATTTTCAATAAACAAAATATACACTCTTCAACATATGAAGTCATCAAAAGCCAACGGGCATTTTGATCTTTAGTATAAAAAGGCAGCACATACTGTAAATCTGAAGTTACTAAGTCACTAGGATAAATAACTAACTCACAATTCTGTTATTAAAAAGAATTAGTTTTACTTACCAGAAAAACTAGTGATCCATCAAGTCCTAGCATCTAAAATAAATAAGTAATAATAATGTGCATTAATCCAGGATGTAACAGGATTTTCTATTCTACTTTTCCTTTCAACATCTTTAAACAGTCTTCACCCACTACTTTCCAATATTACCTATCATTTTCAGAGTAAAAAAATTACTGTTTATGAGAATATTTTGTGTCTCATTTTATTCCAAATCATATGATTATACAGTCTAAAAAAATTCCATCTTGGGTTTAATTCTTGCATAAGATATAGAGGCAGTCAAGACTTCATGACAGAACTGTATTATTCTGTCAACTGAAGCATGAAAATACTACTTAAATTTAAATTGTTCCTCCATTATTCAGAAGTCCACAATTTCAGGTGAAACATTCCTTAAATGGATTAAGGTTCATATCAAAAGGCCAGAAGATAGAAAAACAGCCATCAGCATCATAATATTTTCACCACAAACAGTACATCACTTAATTTTCTCTAGAAATTAAAATTCTGGTAACTGTTTTCATCAAATATAACTACAAACTTAGTTCATACATCCAAATATGCCCAACTTTAAAATACATTTTAGGATTAAAACACCAGGATGCCTGATAGAAAAAGGTTTTACTTACTCTTTCCCATGTAAGCTCTTCTGCAGCTCGGTCCCATTCTAAAGCATTCCAGTTCATGTCATCTGGAAATATAATCGCAGTTTAAAGATAGCTGATGGTACTTGAACTAAAAATAATAAAACACACTCTTTTAACTTAGTACTTAGTAAGCTGTTGTTGAGAAGCTAAACCACATTTAAAATTTTTCCATACTAAGTATTTGCTTGCTAGGCAATAAATAAGAGTACATAACATACATACAAATAAATAATATATATAGAATAAGATGATCCTAGATTGAGATAAGTACTAAAAAGGAAATAAAACAGGGTTATATGAAAGAGAGGAATTCAATAGTTCTGAGTCAGGAATGAATCTGGCAGATTTAAGAAAAGTAAGGAAGCCAAGGGACTAAAACTTTCTGAATGACGATTAGGGAAAGGCAGACAGGGATCAGATCATACAAGAGGAATGTGGAGTTTGGCTCTTATTTTATTCTTTAGTATAATGGAAAAACCACTGAAAGATTTAAAGGCAAGAGAGTAGGGACTGGGCGCTGTGGCTCGCTCCTGTAATTTCAACACTTTGGGAGGCAGAGGCAGCAGGATAGCTTGAGGCCAGCAGTTCCAGACCAGCCCGGGCAACAAAGCAAGACCCCTCTCTACAAAAAATAAAATTAAAAATATTAGCCGGGCACGGTGGCACACACCTATAGCCCTAG
Organism: Cheirogaleus medius; assembly: GCA_008086735.1. Lineage (NCBI taxonomy): Eukaryota > Metazoa > Chordata > Mammalia > Primates > Cheirogaleidae > Cheirogaleus > Cheirogaleus medius. The sequence continues at coordinate 24,472,832 of VBSM01003039.1, forward strand.
CTACTCGGAAGGCTAAGGCAGGAAAATTGCCTGAGCCCAAGAATTTAAGGCTGCAGTGAGCTATGATCGTGCTATTGCACTCCAGCCTGGGTGATAGAGCAAGACCCTTTCTCAAACAAATAAATAAAATAGAGACCAGAGAGTAATAAGAACTATACTGAGCAAGAACAGAAGGAGGAAGACCTGTTAGGAGTTACTGCATTAGATCAAGAGAGAGAAATAGCAGCAAGCACTAGGGTAGCAGCAGGCAACACTCTCGGAGCCTCTGGCTTCTCCCTTCAAAAGTCACTTACTCTCACTACATAAGTCACTTCTTCTCATCATTCAGGTCTCAGCTAAAATATCACTTGCTCTGCACTACCTTGGGAAATCTTATATAAAACAGGTCTCTCCCCATCTTCAAAGCAACCTGCACAACACTTATCACAATTATGTATTTCCTACTTCTTTACTAGACCAGAAACTCCATGAAGTGAGGGGCCTAGTGTTTCATTCACAATTATTTAATATATACCCAGTATCTAGCATTGTGCCTTGCACAAGAAGACACTCAAATATCAGCCATCTCAAGTGGACCCAGAGACAGTGCAGTGCTTGAAAGAAAAACTCTGTGGTGGGAAGAAATAATGAGAGACAGTAAGTGACTGACAGGTGACTGGTAGACCAGTCTTGGCTCTTATTTTACATTCTGGAGTTTACACTGCTAGAAAATGAGAAATTGGTTTCTTTAGGTGTACCTGGTCTGCCGTGTACACTTTAAGAATTTTTTATTTTAAAAGTTGTAGCAACTCAATGGAAATGGAATTAGAGAAGCAAACGAATAAGATAAATCTGTATCAAATTCCTTATTAAAAAAGGGTAGGCTCTATCTCCAACCTGAAAAAAAATTTTCTTCCTATCCATCCTATTAAAAATGTCCCATGTAAATGAGGGTTTTAAAACACAAAAGTAAACTGTTTCATAGAAAAAAACATATTTATGCATAGGTATATCCATAAATGCCAGTTTGCCAAAATAAAAGTTTAAAAAGTTTAGAAACAGGCCGGGCGCGGTGGCTCACGCCTGTAATCCTAGCTCTCTGGGAGGC
>VBSM01003039.1:24473970-24498565 GCA_008086735.1 Cheirogaleus medius
AAAAAAAAAAAAAAAAAAAGTTTAGAAACAGAACTTCAAAACATTAAAATTTGAGAACTCCAGTCCTTTTCACCAGTGCAAGTTTAGAACAGATTCATAGCCCTGAAGAAAGATTTAGGACACACAAACAGCCATACCCTGGGCTCCGTTATTAGCGTCTGCAGCATCTTCCACGCCAGCATCATCTTCCTCCTCATTGTCCTCCTCCTCCTCTTCTGCCTGATCATCCTGTGCATCGGGGTTTTCCCCTACCACTGCATTCTCAGCTGGTGGGTTAGCAGGCTGATCAGCAGCAACATTTTCTGCACCATTTCCTCCTGCTGGAGCCTAAAATGACAAAAAGCCCAGAAATTTAGGTAATTTGTCTGTTTTGCTCTATTTCCAAGTTGAGTTCTCCCTGCTAAAAAAAACCAAAACTAGCAAACACAAATCCTACTAAAAGTTTTTTAAAAACCATACACACATATCTTTCAAAGACATCTTTTCTAAATGTATCTGATTTCTGATCAATGTAGTATATAAGGGCATAAACTCACTTCACAGTGAATATTCAGTATAATTTAGTGACTAACATTTCACAAAACAGTATAGAAAGTGAAAATTAGAAATCTGGCTATCTTGAATACATCATTCTGTAATCCTTTTTTATAAGATATTTCTTATCTTTGCCTCATGGATAAAAATATATATTCTTTTTAAATTTATATACAAAGATAATGATAACTTAATTCTCTGTATCAGTTAAACACTTGAGGAAATGGTTTTTAATTTCTGCTCAGTAGATAAGACTGTGCATATGGACTTGATCAGTTGCCAAATCCATCCTCCTCTGGCTCTTCCTAAGTTCTGCTACCTCTCAAATGCAAAGACATAGTTGTAGTTAATTGTTAATAGCTAAATTAAAATACTTGACTTCCAATGAGGTTAATAAGGAGAAGAGCTGCATTAAATGCTTCAGAATATGAGGTACAATGATAAAAGCATTAAATACTAGATAAGAACAGTGTTAATTTTTATAGTCCATTGTCTATGTATGCTTTTCAAAGAAGCTGCACTCTGTAGAGAAAAAGAAATGGCAGAATTTGATTAAATCCATCTATATACTGACAAAAGCAGAAGGTCCTAAAAAGAAAAATTAAGTTGTTAATCATTTTAGCTATTTTATAGGCAATTTTTTCATAATAAAATTTTATAAAGCATAAACTATTTTCATATACAAGTAGCTAATCTGTGACAATTTCAGCCCCATAATTTCTCAGTAAGATACTAAAAATTACTTATCATGTCTTCCTCTTCTTAATACATTCTCTTGCATCTTAGATGCCCTTGCTTACATTGCCCCTACAACTAAGCATGTCATCACTCATAAAGAAAAAATAAAACTGCACAAGATTGTTATCAACAGTGTTCCAATGTTTCTACTTTTGGTAATGCTCCTACTTGGCAAGAAAGGCAAGGCATTTTTCATATGAAGAAACTGATAAACAAAGAGGTGGGGTAGCCTCCTTAATAGTTTATACAGCATATCAGAAACATATCCAGGAAGTTCATATCTTAACTTGCAGGCCCCAGTTAAGCAGTTAACCCAGGCAAAGAAAATGAAAGAGCATTTAAGCATATGCCCTAATATAGCTCCCAATATAGCTAGAAAATTAAGAGACAAATTCACAATAGCATTCTTTTGATTTTTCACATCTCTGTTAATATTCACCCAAATCTTTCCACTGTCCTACTTGTAATAGCAAGAGAATATTTAAGAGGACTTGGGAATCAAAGGTTTGAAACTTAGAGGGAGACAATAATTTTCACGTACTACTCAAGTAAAATCAACTGTGAAGGTGAGAAGTTACCTCATTTTGGTGGTGACCAGCAGCATTGAAGGGTGGAGCAGCATGCTCCAACCAAATTGGTGCTCCCCCATGGACTATCTGCTCTCGCAACCACACCAGGCTGATGAATGCACACAGTGTGCATGTCACCACGAAACAACCCTGCAAACAATCCGCCAACAAATTTTCCCTATTTAAAAAAAAAAATACATATAATTACTCCAAAGAACACTTAAAAGTAGGAAACCAAAGGTAAGAACATTTCCTTTTACACAAAAACTGCAGGAAAAAACAGCCTCAGTAAGGTAAATCATAATTTTGGAGGTAAAAATCAGTTTCTCCAAAAGAATTATCTATAACGATGGCAAAATTCTATCTTATAAACTCACCAATATATAAATGTATATATTTAAATTATGTATAGGTTTATATTATGCTAAGCATAAAATAACACCAAACCTATTAATATAGAGAAATGAGCTATCCAGGGCCTATCTTTTGAACATGGCCAAGAAACAGGAAAGCAGCAAACAAAAACGACAAAAGCAGCCAAACACGTGACAAAGGAAAAACAGTACGCTTATGTAATTTACTAAAGGTAAACAACTCTGTCCAGACCTTACTAAAAATTTATTTATCCTTATTTTGCAGACAAGTTTAAAAACTTGCTTAGCTGATACCTGACCCACATAAATTAACAGAATCAGAAAAGCAGAGAAGCTCCTCCAAACAGTCCTAATAACAACATAGAGAAATGAAGGCTGAGAGATACTCAGTATGCCATGTGTAAGACAAGGAAGTCTATAATACATTTTACAGAAATTTTTCACTTACAAAAAAAATCAAGTTTTGATGCTAACTGCAAATATGTCAAAAATATATTAGTTTCTCAACAAATCCAGAGAGGCAAGGTATGGTTCCTTTAGTAATCACACAAGAAAATACATGGAATATTATAATAGTGAAGACCCCCTAGTTTTTTTCCTTTCTGAAGAGGCATATCCTTCCCTAATCCATGCCTATGATTTCAGAATAAGTCAAGGATAACTCAGATATATTGGTAGACTTTGGAAAATCCATTATTTTAATGGAATGACTTTCTTCCTCCATGAAAGACCTGAGGAAGGGTTAATTTGGTAGCTCTCAGCCTAGTAGCTCCAAACTCCAAACTGGTGTGGCCTGTAAAAAGATATTATATGCAATATATCCTAAATCAAAAGGGGAATTCTAAGTACCCCCCTTACTAAGGAACCCTCCAGATCATTACATTTTGATGAGCTGGGACTAAAATATCCCCTCTCTACTCCTCCCTTGCCATCAGCAACAAGAACAATAACTACTTGTAGATTTTAAACGATGACAAACTCGGCCTGGTGCAGTGGCTCACACCTGTAATCCTACCACTTTGGGAGGCTGAGGCAGGAGGATTGCTTGAGCTCAAGAGTTTGAGACCAGCCAGAGCCAAGAGTGAGACCCTGCCTCCATTAAAAAATAGAAAAATTAGCCGGGCATCGCAGCACACGCCTGTAGTCTCAGCTAATCAGGAGGCTGAGGCAGGAGGATCACTTGAGCCCAGGAGTTGAAGGTAGCAGTGAGCTACAATGATGCCACTGCACTCTACCTGGGGCGAAAAAGCAAGACTTTTTTTGTTGTTGTCCAAAAAAAAAAAAGAAGAAGACAAACTCTAGAGTTCTTTTCCCCAAACCTTCAATCTGGGCAGCTTTTGTTAACTGTCTAGACCAAAGGTGATGTTGCCCAAGCTCCAGAGCCCAGAAGAGAACTTTCAAGCTTCCACTCTTACCCCTTTAGAATGCTGCCCTGAAACCATCATGTAAAGAAGCCCCCACTAGCCTTCTGAAACATGAGAGGCCATGTGGAGGAGAAACAAGACACCTCAGCTGAAACCATCTTAGACCATTAAGTGCCAGTAAAACATCTTAGTGTCCTACGCAAGCCTAACAGATTAACAGCTCAGTTAAACCCAGCCAAAATTGCTGACTTCCAGAATTAAAAGCAAATTAAATGTTGTTTTAAGCCACTAAGTTTTGGGACATTCTGTTTTTCAGCAATAGATAATTGATATGGTATACCTAGATATGATCCCAATTACTGAGTTATAGAACTAAGCAACTGCTAAGACATTAAGAACACTTAAAGTAAAATTACCCCCAAAAAAGTATTCTATAGCAAATATAAAACATTACTCAGAAAAAAAGAAGTTGAGTTACAACTGCTTTCAGACAAACTGACTCAATTTTTCAAAATGCAAAAGGCAGCACTGGTTACAAAACCAAGCCATGTGTACAAATCTCTTTTCACTATCCCCACTGGGCCGCCAGTGTTCCTCAGGTGTCAACAAATAATCTTAATGAAGGCAATTCAGATGGCTCCCAAGCCAATCAGGTCAGAGAGAAAAGGCAAGCCACATGGCATAACATTAAATTAAGATATAGAAAATAACTACAGTAAGCAAGTTTTTATCATCTATATTCTAATAGCCATGAGAAACATTCTAAAAATAAATTTCAGTTCAACTGTATGTGTTAAAAACACGTTTAAATGAACTCTCAACATCTGAACAAAACTCAGTGTATATGTCTCAAGTTGCACAATGGCCTATTTAACATGTCATCCCATCAATACAAAATCATCCTTTAAAACAGGAACATTGTAAAAGAAACGTCACTTATATTTACCAGTTACTTCTACTATAGCTATAAATAGTAGGATGAGAGACATAAATTATTGTCCTTAGAACAGAAAAAGAACTTTTGAATTATAATAAAAATATGAAGAAGAAACCAAGCATTATCTACCTAGTGCAACCTTTACTGTCACATAGATTCAATACTCACGTGGACAACATGTCTAGCGGCAGTGTCAGTAGTGAGCTCACGGAGCCAGTAAACAAGCACTTGTAGATGCGGCCTATCGAAAAAGAGAAAAATCTAAAGTAAAGATCTCTAAAATTATAATATGGAGAATTTTTTTTTTAATCTAGAATTCCAGAATTCATTAAGTCTGCTCATGAAAATATAGAGTTTCAGCTCGGGAGGTAGACATCTTCAAGAGTACTTTTTTAGGAGAGTATGTGCTGCAATGCCACCAATGGCTACCTGACAATCAATCTTTAAAAAACATAGATTCATATCCTCATTCATATCCGATAGAGAATATCGCATTCTAAATTCTTAAATATCTTATCCCTAAATTCTGGCCATTGAGAAAAAAGATGAAGTATCGGTGAATGCATTGCCATTCCCTTATCTTCTTAGTCAGAAAAGGCAGAATGGTTTTTAATTAGAAAAGCAATATTCTAGACAGACTGAGGTAATAGGCCACAGATTTGAAAATGGGGCACAAGAGTAAAAAGCAGAGATTTCCTTTCAAACCAGTACTTGTGTATTAGTTTAAGCATTCCCTGAAGCCTTGTATTAGAAATTTTCAATGACTTCAATGGCTATTTTCAAATGCCAAGTCAAAATGAAAAGGTAGGTCAGGAGTGCTGCCTCATGCCTGTAATCCCAGCACTTTGGAAGGCCAAAGCAGGAGGATCATTGACCAGCCTGGGCAAAATAGTGAGACCCCTGTCTCTACACATGGAAAAAAAACGGAAAGGTAGAGGAAGATTTTTTGTAATAGAAAGTACTACTTATGTGTATAAAATATTCAAAGTATGCATGTAACAAATTAAAACTGACAACAAACCAAATGTCTGTAGATAGGTAAATGGGTTCATAAACGTTAGGCCTCCTTACCATAAAAGTGCTTTGCATTCATTAAAAAAATAAGGTGGCAGAACATACAATTACATAGAAAGGCAGCCAAGGTACATTGCTAAGTTCAACATAAAAGTTACAGAGTATATATTGTGTGATGTAATTTAAACTACGTTTTTGTGTATATATATATTAATATATATAAACAAATTAGAACAGAAATCAAGCCTGTTAATTGTGTTATTTAAATTCTCTAAGACCTTACTTATTTTTGACTATTTGATCTACTGATTTCAGAGAGGCATGTTAGTCTTCCACTATGACTGTGAATGCTTTACATATATTTGAAAGCTCTGTTTTCTGATGTATAAACATTCTTTAATTTTATTTTGTCAGTGGACTATGACTTTTATTAATATGAAATATAACACTTTGTCCTATATAATGCATTCCATTCTGAATAATATCTGGCCAATTACTATTGTTCCTGCTTTTTGTTGGCATTTGCTAACAAAATTATTTTTCTATCTCTTTAGGATTAACTTGTGCTGCTTTGTATTTATCTCTTTTAGTTGAACAGTTTTATATGTACAAAAACTGTGAGGCTCTATCTTATAATAGAGAAATCTAAACCTTTTTGAGTACAGATGTATTTAATTTCATATTTTATTCTTTTTCTCCCTGCCCTCTGCCTTCCCTTCCTTTCTTTTCTGCCTTTGGTTGAACTTTCCAAATTTTGTTTGCTGTTTCTTTCTCCCACTCCCTAGGATGAAAACTGATCATCTTATTTCTATTCTTCTAACAGTTACCCTTAAGTTTTGTTTTTTGGTGGGTTTTTTTTTGGTTTTTTTAAAGAGACAGGGTCTCACTCTGTTGTCCAGGCTGTAGTATAGTGGCGTGATCATAGCTCAGTGCAGCTCCAAACTCCAGGGCTCAAGTCATCCTCCTGCTCAGTCTCCTAAGTGCATACTGAGTAGCTGGAACTACAGACGCACAACACGCCAGGCTAATTTTTCTTATTTTTTGTAGAAATGCGGTCTCTATGTTGCCCAGGTTGGTCTCAAACTCTTGGCCTCAAGTGATCCTCTTGCCCCAGCCTTCTAAAGTTCAGACTACAGGCATGAGCCACTGTGCCCAGCCAAGTTATGTTACATTTTTATTGAGGTGCATTTTAAAAAAATCTTAAGTGTACAGCTGGAAAAATTCTTCCATATGTTTATATCCAGGTAACTACCACCCAGATCAAGATGTTCAACACTCCCCCTCAAGCCCCTTCCCAGTCAACAGCCCCTGCAAAAAGTAATCACTATTCTGATCTCTACCATTATAAATGCATTTGACCTGTTTTTAAATTTCACATACGTGCAATCATACAATCCATACTCTTTTGTGCCTGGCTTCTTTTTCTCGAAGAAGCAAAATTTATCCAAGTTATTCCATGTCACAATAGTCAGCTCTTTTTTCACTGCTATGTAGTATTGCATTGTACAAATAAACCACAATGTATCCATTCTACTGTTAAGAGGCATTTGATTGGTTCTAGTTTTTAACTACTAAAGCTATTGTGATCATTCTTTTAAGCATGTCCTTTAGTAGACAGAAAGCCCTCATTCCTGTAAGCTAAATTTCCCGGAATGAAAGTGCTAGATCATAAGCTATTTGTAGTATTTAGCATTAGTAGATACTGCTAGTTTTCTGAAGTGGTTATAACATATGCAGTACCTGCCCTCAATGTATACATGTTCCAGATACTCTACATCCTAAGCAACATTTGGCACTGTCTTTTCAATTTTAACCATTTTTCTTGTGCATTTCCCTGATGACTAATAATGCTGAGTGTTTTTTCACATGTTTATTGGCTACAGTTGTCCCTTGGTATCTCCAGGGAATTGGTTGCAGAACCACCCTTGGATACCAAAATCTATGGGTGCTCAAGTTCTGCAAACCTGTGGATATGGGGAGGCCTACTATATTTAGGCATCTTCTTTCCAGAAACACCTGTTCAGATCTTCTGCCCATTCTCCTATTGGGTTGTCTTGCTTTTTTCTCACTGATTTATAGACTCTAGATATGAGTCCTTTGTTGGATCTGTGTATTGCAAATTATCTTCTCTTACTCTGTGGCTTGCCTGTCACTCTTGAAAGTGTCTGAGGATGAACAGAAGTTCTTAATTTTAATTAAGTCCAATTCATCAATATTTTCTCTTATATTATCCTCCTATATTTTCTTTTAGAAGTTTCTTTTTGTTTTAACTTTCGCATTCAGGTTTTTTAATTCGTCTCAAATTAATTTTTGTGTCAGGTTGAGGTAATGATTGGTCATTTTCTTCCATATGGCCATCCGACTGATGCTATACCATTTACTGAAAAGACCATCTTTCCCCCACTGAACTGTGGTGGCGCCTTTGTTGTTAATCAGGTAACAATGCAGGTGTGGGTCTAGTTCGGGACTCTGGTTACCCCTATATTTTTAATGCATAGCTATACTCTATTTTTCTATCTATATCTAGAATTTATAATCTCCCCAACAAATAAGACAAACAACTTAAAAAGCTTTCATTTCTATCCTTCCCTCATAATTTCTCCCATTTTAAGATCATGTGGAATTTTAATTCCAGGCTATTAAGAATTACTAATTACGATAGAATTAACAATAACTGAGACTTAGCTATAAGAAGCACTTGTTGACTGGTGTGGTGGAGCATGCCTGTAATCCTAGCACTCTGGGAGGCCAAGGCGGGCAGATCGCTTGAGGTCAGGAGTTCGAGACCAGTCTATGCAAGAGTGAGACCCCCCTCCCATCTCTACAAAAAATAGAAAACTTAGCCAGGCGTGGTGGTGTACGTCTATAGTCCTACCTACTCAGGAGACTGAGGCAGGAGGATCACTTGAGCCCAGGAGACTGAGGTTGCAGTGAGCTAGGATGATGCCACTGCACTCTAGCCAGGGCAACAGGGTAAAACTTTGCCTTAAAAAAAAAAAAAAAGCACTTGTTTCTTATCTTTGATTCTCACATCTTTCTCTGATTCCTTGCTCATTTAGTGAAGTATATTCTCAAACAATTTTTTCATAAGAAGTTTAAGGTGGTAAACTTTTCCAAACCCTTACACCTACTGAACCATCTATATATTGTTCTTCCATCTGAGAATAATTTGCAGGAAGAGAATTTTAGGCTCAAAACCACGTCAAATTTACATTGTCTTCTAGCATTCAATGTTGCTAATTTTAAGTCAGATGCCAGTCTGATTTTATTTACTTTGTAGGATAATCTCGAAGCATACCATATCTCTATACCTCTATAACCATTACCATTCTACCCAGCTCTGGAAAACTTGAGAATGTGTCTAGTTTATGACTATTTTTCTTTTATCACAGTCACCTTTCTCTTTCAATCTAAAAGAGGTCAATCATTTCCTCATCTCCATTTTCTCTTTTACCTTGTGGAACTACTTATTAGACAGATACTGAAACAACTGGATCTAGCCTCCATCTCACAATATTTTTTTCTTATACATGCAATGACTTGTCCCTCTGAGTTACATGCTAGAACTCCTTGGCTTAACCTCCTAGCCCACTAATTCACTCTTTAGTAATACCTATATTCTGCTATTTGGTGTATTTCCCAAGATTCTCATTTTCACAGGTGATCAAGCTTATTTTATTTTATTTTAAGGAGACATGAGGATATTAATTATAATAATTCAAAAATCTTGTTTAACTCTGAGGAATCATATCTATATACTCTGCCATCCATATACTATCTACTTCTCTCCATGTCTTTAAGAACAAAGAACCCAAAAGGGATCACCTAAGAGGATTAGTTAGTATACCAACCTCCCAGAAAGCCTCCTGTATCTGAAAGATGAGCCTTCCAATTATTCAGGACCATTGATATGTATTTTTTAAAGGAAGGGGGGGAATCCTGAAAGAATCCATATCTTACAGTCCTTGAAAGCTCTAGTATACTTCAAAGAATAAAATCTGAGTTTCTTCCAATTATGGTTTGATTTTGCTTTTTCAATTCTTTCATGAATTTTCATTATTAGCCTGTGTTACACTGTTTTTCTTTCCCACATCAATTCAAAAAACTGACCTATAAAAAACACATTCTTGGTTCAGACAAATGTTTTCTAAATGAGTCTTTCCTAATATATGATATTAAAATATCAAATAATTAAACATCATTCAAACAATAATATGATGCAATATTACTTCATAATATTAAATAGTTACACAATGTTTAAATAACTCCAACCAGAGGCATGGATACTCACATGCTGTAAGAGGAACAACTCCCAACCATGCAAAGGCCACAAGTGTATAATGAAACCAATATCTTATTGCAGTACCAATACTTGTAACCAGTCCAGCAAATATGTCTTGAATTGGAAGCCGTGAAGGCATATCTGGAGAATAAACTATAAGAGGAAATAAATACAGATAATTTCATGAAGATTTAAAAATAGCTTAACTCATAAATATAAAATAGGTATAAACTTTTAATATTTGAATTGTGCTTTTCTTCCTATAAAAACAATGAATCAAGTAGTTACAATATTACATTTACCTAAGAAATCATTTATGAGGCAAATTACATGTGAAATGTGAAAATTAACCCCAAAAAAGGACTCTAAGCAGGAAGAAAGATTACTTCACATCCTTCACTCATAGCCACAAACTTCCTATCACATATTTTAGCATTCAAACAGTAAAATTATATGGTTTCTCAAATTTATTATAAAAGATCAGATAAAGCAAACAGGAGGAAAAGATGAAGCTGATGGCATGTCATCAAAAAAGAATTCCCCCCAAATATAAGCATTAGATACAGCACTCAAAAAGCACAATAATCTGCAGCAGAGCCATTTCACGTGGGAACAAACAACCCAATGACATTTGTCAGACACCTTCCCAATTTTAGGATAATATTTAAAATTTCAAATGATGAGATCTTCCCACTGCTCTGCAAAATGTAGTTGGTTCAATACACTCAGAAAAAGAAAGATTCCCTTCTAAAATGGTTCCAGTAAAAACTAATGCTTATTAAAAAGCTCCACCATAAGTAACTCAGAAAGAACATATAGGAAGAACAACTCTTTCTCCAGCGAAGCCTAAACAAGGAATTATGACATATAAGGTTTTAAAACCAATGATCTCAAATTTGTAAGAGCACGATCACAAACTGTTCACACCTATAAACAATAAACAATTAACAAATGGCAACTTTTTACAACACACCCACAGATCACTGACTTCAACAGGCTATTAGGTATACAAGAGCAAGTAATTAAACCAGTAATAAAGAGTTTTTGAGAAAGATGAGAGAAACACATGTCAAATGAAAACTAAAATATACAAAACAAGCTTTTACTGGCCTCAAAGTAAAAGCCCACATGAGTATTTCCTATCAATTGTACTTCATAAAGATACTCAACTATTTAACAAGCTGTAGAGCTTTTCTGTGCTACAGAAATTAAAGACCACAAAATAATTGACATTTTTTGATGGTGATGAATGTAAAGCTCCAAGAGTGAAAATGTAACAACTTTAATCATTTATATTCATCAAATAAAAACAAAATGAAACTAACACTCATTTACAGCATTTATACTGAGCAGCTCAAAAAATTATGCTTCAAATTTTTAAAAATTTACCAGTATAGTCTTCTACTTACTTAAGATGAATGATACTGAATATTAATCAATAAGCATATGAATTTTAATTAAAATTTTAAAGACCTGCAAAATATTTACTAGAATCTTTTTTTTTTTTTTTTTTGAGACAGAGTCTCACTCTGTTGCCCGGGCTAGAGTGAGTGCCGTGGCATCAGCCTCACTCACAGCAACCTCAAACTCCTGGGCTCGAGCAATCCTCCTGCCTCAGCCTCCCGAGTAGCTGGGACTACAGGCACGCGCCACCATGCCCAGCTAATTTTTTCTATATATTTTTAGTTGGCCAATTAATTGCTTTCTATTTATAGTAGAGACGGGGTCTCGCTCTTGCTCAGGCTGGTTTCGAACTCCTGAGCTCAAGTGATCCGCCCGCCTCGGCCTCCCAGAGAGCTAGGATTACAGGCGTGAGCCACCGCGCCCGGCCTATTTACTAGAATCTTAAGAAATATTGGGCTTAACAGTCTCATGGAAAAAAAATATTTAAAACTTCACTTTTATTATTATTATTATTATTATTAATCTAACCTATACAATTCTAACTCAAAAGATAGCCCAAATTTGAACATTATTGGATATCTGATGAAATCACAACATCGCTCTTCATTTTTCTAGGTGCATAATGGTATTATATTTATGTTTTTAAAAGAGAATCCTTGCATTTTAGAAACACATAATGAAATATGTACAAATAAATTATAAATGATGAGACTGTTTTGTAATAAAAAGGATGGAGAATAAAAAGGATGGAAAGTTGAAGAATGAGAGCATAGGTAAAATAAGACAGGCCCTGAGTTGAAATTAAGTGATGGATACATGTGGACCCATTATACTTTTGCATATGTTTGAACTAGTCTACAATTAAAAGTAAAAACAAAAAACACCCTACAAATTAAATCTCAGACACACACATGTATGTGTGTATTAAAAGATGGCATATAGTTTTTAAAATATTTTCCTAAACAGAAGAGCAATACTTCCTATTACTATAAAAGACGAGTTAAAAATAGGTGCTTTAAAACTGCTTAAACACCTTAATGCTGACAGTAATAACCAAGAAAATGCAATGAAAACTTCTAAAGAACTTACTTGGTGTGAAAGCAAATCTGTGTTTGCATAATTCACAGTATTCTTTTCGACTGTGTTTCAGCCACTGAACTAAGCTGTAATTACAAATACATTCATAAGTATAGTGTTAACAACAAAGAAACAATAAAGTTTCATTGAAAACTAATGTTCTGCTTTTATTAAAACGTTACATATCACAGAGCTTTTGCAATTTCAAATTTAGAATATTCTTAACTTTTTATAACTGATTTCTAAGTACAGAACTACAACAGCTAAAGATAAAAACAATATGTATTTCTACTACTAAAAAGGTTCAAATAATCTAAATTGTAATGTCTTCAAAGGTAAAATATGAAAGAATGTCCAAGCATTAACATCAGTTCTAATACTGGTCTGGTAATAATGATGCCTGGTGGCTGGGTCTGAATCCTGGTTCTGCCATTAACTGGCTGGCTGTGTGGCCTAGGACAAGTTATTTAACCTTTCTATGCTTCAGTTTACTCATCTGCCTAATAATATTTCACCTCATAGTTTTCTTGTAAGGATTAAATGAGTTAAGATGTGTAAACCATTAAGAAAAGTTCTTGGCACAAAGTATTTCATAAACGTAAGCCATTAGTATGCCAAGAAAAACTAGAAAACCCTAACACTTCCAATGGACAACATAAGCTCTCCATGGTAGAAATAAAAGGGTACTCACATGCACCTGGAAGACAGCGTATCAAAGTAATAAGCATGGTATTAAGAATTATGGAAAAATTATCTTCCAAAGGTTTGAATTTTTACAATGAAAGTTTTAAAAATAACTAATTATAGATAAAATTCATTGAAATGATCCCTCTTACTGACAAAACTGAAGCTCAGACTTAAAACAATTTTCTAAAAGTATGACTTCATATTGTATGCCGGTATCAAAACATCACATGTACCCTGAAGATATACAACTGTTATGTATTCATAATAATTTAAAAAATAAAAGTATGACTTACCATTCTTGATGTATAAACTTAATACTGCCAGTACATACACAAGGATGATAAAGAGGTTTCTCAGGTGTTCCTTCCGAGCGACACACTCTACATATGTCTGTTAATGAAAAATAAAAATTGAATTTCCTTTGGTTATAACTTTTATGACAACAGACAACCAAAAACTCAAATATTGCATGCTAAAGCAAGAATCTATCACTTGGCAAAACATTAATCAATAGCTTGGAAAACTGAAAATTGTGATTAAGATGACATTCAAGTATATCATCTAAAACTAAAACTTTCCTAAATAGGCCACGCCCGGTGGCTCACATCTGTAACCCCTAGCACTTTGAGGGGTGAGGCGGGAGGATCGCTTGAGGCCAGGAGTTCAAGACCAGCCTGAGCAAATTAGGGAGACCCTGTCTCTACCCCGTCTATATTTTTAAAAATTAGCCCAGTGGGGTAGCATGCACTTGTAGACCCAGCTACTTGGGAAGATGAGGCAGGAGGATCTCCTGAGCTCAGGAGTTTGAAGTTGCAGTGAGCTATGATCACATCAGTGTACTCTAGCCCGGGCTATAGAGTGAGAGCCCGTCTTTAAAAAAAATAAAAAATAAAATCCTAAATAATGTATCAAAAGATAAGTCGTTCCTTCGAAAGAGAGCTCTGTAAATAAATCCAAGTTGAAAATACTAGGAACAGTTGGTTTTATTTAAAACCGCTCTCTCCTATAACTAACAAATACTGAACAGAAATATGCAAAACCAGGTCACCACTGAGTGTGTGCGTGTGCATGTGTGTTTTAGTATAAGGTCTCACTCAGTATCCCTGGCGGCAGTGCAGCAGACCCTATCATAGCACTCCGCAGCACCAAACTCCTGGATTCAAGCAATCTTCCCGCTTCGGCATCCCAGAGCGCTGGGATTACAGGCATGAGCCACCACGCCCCGCCAATGTCCTAACAGTTTTAAGCTCTAGCCCTAACAGTTTAACAGTTAAAAGTCTTAATAGTTTAAACTCCACAAAAACACATCAGAGAACTTAACGTGTAACAGCAGCAGGCAGACACAATAAACACCCCTTTCGCATCACGTCCCCACCAAAGAGCTAGAGCTAGAAAGCCACGGCTGCGCGCGCGCACGCACTCACTTGCTCAGGATTCGGAACGAGGATACCCAAAAGCCACGAAGGCGCCAGGCCACAGAGAGGTGAGCCAGAGGCTGCGTTAAGCAGAAAGGACAGAAGCCCAGGGCCAAAGGGTTCGCCGCCAGAGGACCGCAGCCTGCTCCTCATGCCCAGCACCAAGGAGCACTAGGGCCACATCTGTCTTCCTGCCTGGAGTGGCCCGCAGTGGCCTGTGGCAAGGCACCTCGGAGGAACCCAAGGAACCCCTAATGATCCTTCACAGTAGCAACTGATCCCCTGCACACTCACTCCCTGGCTCCTTAAAGTTTCTCCACGGGTCTACTTAGAGAAATCTGGTTACAACTTTTATTTAGGTGGTCTTCTCATCTACCCATTAGGGTCAATTGCCAATCCCAAGTGGCCAAGGCAGCAGGGAGCAGGAAGGAATGGGCAGTGTGCACAAGGGACAGGGACTTAATGACCTGCTCTTACAGGGAATTCCTCATTAATGGGAAATAACTGCAATCCTGACCCCCATCACTAATGGATTTAATGGATCTGAGTGCCTAATTGGCTGGCTGCTCAATCTCTGGTGGCTCAATGTCACCTGTCTAAACTAAAGGATACCAAGCACTCAGTGACGCCTACTGGTTAGCATGCTAATCTCCCTGGTTACCAATTAACTAGGCAAATCTCTCCATCATCATAGAAAAGCCACGCAGCACCCCCACCCATGGAAGAACAATCAATGATCAATCAATCCTGTCCACGATGGAGCCAGGGGAGGTTGCCTGTATTGAGTCAAATGAAGCACAGATTCCACTGCAGGTGCCTTTCAATTTCAGCTCTGGAACCAGAACCTTCCCCTACCACCATCCAAAGGACTTTGGTTTCCCAGAATCTGCCAGTGGATCAGCATCGTCACCATTTAGGGTCAGAATTACACAGGATCTGAACCTCTTTAAACCTCCCACTTTCACCTTCATCCTTAATTAATGAAAACATCCTTGGTTAAAGCTTTCACTCTGGTCTATCTTACACTGGCCCAAGATTTGACCCCTGGCTACACAATATTGACACCCCCATTGTCCTGCTTAATCAGCCTCCTCAAAGTTCCAACATAAACAAAACAGAACCACTCTCCCGTTCCATGATTCCCACCAGTGATATCCAGGCAGCCCGCACCCCATTCAAACACTGTAATTTTCCCCCAGGGTGTGCTTCCACCCCAGAGAAACAGCTAAGAGCTCATAAGGTGCCCAGAGGCAAGGGGTGGAAACTTCCTCAGGGTGGACCCTGAGCACAGCCTAAGATCCAAGTACAAACATTTTATTAATATCTGCACCAAATTCAATACACAGCATTGAAACTGGGATTACCATGGCTGCCAGCACCAGACTTACCCTGCAATACATCCTTCTTAAAAGGATTTAAAGTATACTCATTCCAATTACCGGGCCTTAAAAGAGTCCTGTTTTTTTATCATCATTGCCCTCTCAGTTTCAGTTTCACAGTGGGTAATTTGCACACCTGCTGCCTTCCTTGGATGGGGTATTACTCCATCAGGATCTCTCTGCAGAACCAAAGAGAACCGAGGTTCCTCATCACCTGGATTTCCTGTCACCGTGATCACCAGGGTAGGCACTGCAACTGCCATCTAAAAGTGCCATAGGAGCGGGCATGCAATTGCTCTAGGTTACCTAGAATCACCAAGATCACTGGCCACCGTAGGCGCGTATTAGCTCTAGAATCACCAGTTATCTAGATAGCTTAATGCACGTCCCAAGCCATTCACAACATCACTGTAGAGTACTGAGACACCCGTGGATTAACTTTTGAGACAGCAAGTGCTACTGTAGGGTCTACCAGGCAGGATGGGTGCAAGTACAGATGGACAGGTGCCAGACATAGGATCCAATCTCCCCAGCCTGCCCTCCACTGCAGAAATAGGAAGTAGAGCGTAGCAACTACAGTCTGGCAAAGGGACACCATGCAGATGGAGACAGCAGGCACACAGTGACACTCACATGAACAAGAGTTGCCACATTGCCCTCCAGGAACAAGGTGACTGGTTGGCCACTGAATATGGACTGAGGTAGGGCAAGGATAGCCCTTACTGGCACACCGCTGCCTGTGATATGCAAGGACAATAGGAGGACCGATATCCACATGGATATAGCTGGTTGGTAGCTTGGTGGGCTTACCCCACGATGCAGACCTCCCCCACCTAGCCCCCCTAGGAGACCAAGAGTCATGTGGCCTGAGAAAGCTGTTGGACTGAGAAAGCTGCAGAGGAAAGCAAAGCAGCAGCAAACTCCAGGGAGCACTCTCCCATAAGAGGCAATGCTCACTCACTTGAGGGATCCAAGAGGATGGCCAACAGGCCAGTGATGGAACTCGGGGAGAGGGGATGTGGGGGGCAGAGATGCCAGATCTCTCTGCTTAGAGAGATGGAGACACACATGTATTAGCCTGGACACTGATTTTTCAGAAGATCTCCACCCTTCTGAACGACAAAACCAACAAACACAAATACTAAGCAAACACAACTCTAAAATCAAGTCCTGGGGCTCTTCTTGGCCTTGAGTAGAGAACTGGGATCCCTGGGGTCCACAGTTGCTCACTCAGAGATTGCAAGTTCAAAACTATTTCCATAGTAACACTAAGACTTTCTTTTTTACTCTCATTGTTATGTCACTTTACAGTGGTGTTCTCTAGAGAATATATGAGACAAAAGAATGAATGCAGGCACAGATGGAAAAAAAATCCAGCTGCTTCTCAATAAACCAAACATTAAAGAGATTTGCAAATATAAAATACATCCACTTTTCTCACCAATTTGGGGGGTTTAGAATATAGTTATTTTCATGAAAAATAGTGTTTATAATAACACACAATGGGTGTGTTATTATTTTTAAGTGAAATTAATAAATATTTCCAAAATTGTTCTTCAAGGAGTTCTTCAAGAGGAAGAACAAGTGCATTAATCCATTTGTTACTTTAAATAGTTTTGATTATATGAAAACAATGGCAGACTAGGTCTCTAGTGGAAAAAAAACACCCTACGGGAATTCTAACATACCACTATTCCCAAGCAATAATTAATAACTCTTAAAAATCTTCCTTTTACCTATTTTCACATTTAGCCAGCTGTATCATGAAATACAAATAATTCTAATAAATGGGTTAATATGCATTCTCTATTGCTATAGGATTTTAAGTCAAAATGTTTTATAAACTATTAAAATGATCATTTATTTAATAAAGCATTATTTCCATTAACAATGTTACACAGACATGACAAAGGAGTAAAAATCTTTAAGTTATTGTAGTGTCTGCCCCTCCCATTGGGTCTTAGGAGAAAAAGGAAAGGAAAATTAATTTTGTCCTATCTCCTTAAAATAAATCCAAATTGATGTTTTCTTAGTCTCAAAATTAATCTTAATTAACTGGTATTTGATCTTTCATGTCTTTTAATTCCTATTTGGTATAATGTACTTAGGACCTTTAATGAGGCATTTAAAAAGACTATAGACATTCCCTCAAAACAAAAAGTATCAAAAAAACTCCAAACACACAAAAATTTTGATTGACAGTAAAAACTACCCTTTATTTAGTGCCTAGCATCTTTAGACAGAGTTTTAAGCACTCTGAATGCATTATTTCACTGAATCCTAATACTCATAGTTTGGGAAACTGAGTGTTGAAAGGGGTAGGGTAAGGTAACACATCTAAGGCAACATAGAACTAAATAGAAAATAGTATGTGAGCAATCTGGGATATTACTGAACTGTCACATCCAAAACCCGATTCCATTGCAGTTACTGAGATCCAAGTAAATTATCAAGCAAGTGAGGAAATGTGGACTAAAAACTTAACTCCCAGTTCCAAAAGAGTACTCCATTTGATCTTATCATACTTCCTCCCCAACTACCTTCATCATGTGATCAAGTTATAGTGAATGTTTTATTTTTTCATAATGTCAATATTCTAGTTATCTTTACTATCTGTTCCTCCAACTTTATTATATTCTCCCACTTGTACAGTAGACTGCTCCCTCTAGTAAAACACATTATATTAATGAACTATAAAGGATAAAAAAGAACTAAGTAGAATAGCAGCTAATTAAAAAGTAGTTTTATGACTACCCAAGCTGAACATTTCTACACATTTTACCAAGTTCTATTTCTTTAAGAATTATCTGTTAAAGGCCAGGCGCAGTGGCTCACACCTATAATCCTAGCACTCTGGGAGGCCAAGGCGGGAAGATCGCTCGAAGTCAGGAGTTCGAAACCAGCCTGAGCAAGAGCGAGACTCCATCTCTACTATAAATACAAAGAAATTAATTGGCCAACTAAAAATATATAGAGAAAATTAGCCGGGCATGGTGGCACATGCCTGTAGTCCCAGCTACTCGGGAGGCTGAGGCAGAAGGATTGCTTGAGCCCAGGAGTTTGAGAATTATCTGTTCAAGTTCCTTGTCCAGCTTACTAATTTGGGTCTTAACAATGTTTAACAAACAAACAAACAAAAGGCAAAAGATCTGAACACATACTCCACCAAAGAAAAAATACAAATAAAACAAATGTTCAAGTCATTCAGGAAATGCAAATTAAAATCACAAAATGGTGATGGACATACAACAGTGTACTTAATGCTACTAAGTTATATACTTAAAAATGGCTAAAACAGCAAATTTTGTTATATATACTTTACCACAATAATTTTTTTAAAAAATCATAGTAAGATACCACTACATACCTATTAAAATGGCAAAAAAGGAAAAAAAAATACTTTTACCACACAACCCAGCAATCCTACTCATAGGTATTCAACCCAGTAAAATAAAAACTTACAATCACACGAAAACCTATGTGAATATGTACAATGGTTTTATTCATAATTCCCCAAAATTGAAAACAACCAATGAAAGAATTCTACAACTGGGTAACAGACAAACTATGGTACATCCCTACAACAGAATACTAAGCAATAAAAAGAAATTAACTACTAATACATGCAATAATGTGATAAATCTCAAACTCATTATAATAAGTTGAAAGAAGCCAGACGCAAAGGCTCCATACTGTATAATTCTATTTATCTTCTTATCTCTCCAGGTTACTATCATTACTAAATTAACAGTTCACCTGTACTGCTGGTCCTGGAAGACTGAACACTGCATTTTCTGGCCTCCTTGCTGTCAATGAAAAGCACTTCTGTGAGATCAAAAGAAGGAGGGGAAAGAGCAAAACCATTTTCTACTCTGGCTCTAAAAACCAGCATGGCAGCTAACTGTAGGTACTGGGGACTCCTGCAGCAGTTACAGAACTACCATCATGGTGGTGATTCTGCCAGCAGCAGTGGGCAACTTCCAGCTTCAGCAGCACAGGCAATGACTTAAACAGTTTCAGCAGGAGTGAGCCAGTTATCAATGTGTCTCCTCTCAGCTCCATTTTTTTTTTTTTTTTGCCATTAAGCTTTGTCAGTAGAGGGTGCTGGAGGTACATCCTAGAGGCAAGAGGAAGGGGGCATTCTTGCTCCTGCAGTCAGTAGATCTGTTTTAATGACCACCTTCCTTCTTCCCACAGCCCTACTGCTGACAATCCAGCACACTCCAGGCCTTGCACAGGTACACACAATGATATCCCAACTCCCTCTGCATGTCCACCCATCAACCTTGGCTCACCTACACCCTGGAGGGTTGTTTCTTGTTCCCCCAAAAAAGTGCTGTACCACTTTGCATTCCACCAGCAGTATATGAAAATTCCAGTTGCTCCACATCCTCACCAACACTTGGTATAGTCAGTTTTTACATTATAATTTTAGCTACTTCAGTAAGTATGTAGTGATATCTCATTGTAGTTTTCATTTTTAAAGCTTTATGCAGGCATAATTTGTGTATCATAAAGTTCGCCAACTTAAAGTGTACAAGTCAATGGATTTGAGTGTATTTACAGAATTGCGTAACCATCACCATAATCTCAAAGTAAGAACATCTTCATCATACTACTGGCATTCATTGCCCATTCCCAGGCAACCACTACTCTACTTTCTGGCTATATAGATTTGCCTATTCTGGACATTTCATACAAATTAGACCATATTTTAAAAAAGTGATTTTTCATGACTGGCTTCTTTCACTTAGCCTAATATTTATGAGGTTCATCCAAGCTGTAACATGTATCAGTACTTCATTCCTTTGTATTGTTGAATAATATTCCATTTTATGGATAGACCACATTTATCCATTCATCAGTTGATAGACATTGGGTTTTTTCTACTGTTTGGCCAATATGAATGCTGCTACTATGAATACTCACGTACAGTTTTTTGTGTGAATGTATGTATTTTGAATTCTCTTGGGTATATACCTAGAGATGGAAATGCTGGGTCATATGGTTACTCAGTTTAATTTTTAACTACCAAAATCAGTCAAACCATTTTACATTCCCAATCAGCAACAACTGAAGTTTCCAATTTCTCCACAATAGTCACCAAACACTTATTATCTGTCCCTTGTCATTATAGACATTCTAGTGGGTGTGAAGTGGTATCTCATTATGATTTTGACTTGCATTTTCCTAATGATTAATGATGCTCAGCATCTTTTCATGTGCTTAATAGCCATGTGTATACATTCTCTGGTTAAGTGTCTATCCAAATCTTTGGGTCATTTTTTAAACTGGGTTATTTGTTTTCTTAAGTTTTGAGAGTTTTCTATGTACTCTAAGTCCTTTATTAGAAATGTTTTACAAACATTTTCTGTGGCCTGTTTTCATTCTCTTAACAGTGTCTTTCAAATTTTGAAAGAAGTTCAGAATCTCTTTTTTTTTTTGAGACAGAGTCTCACTCTGTTGCCCGGGCTAGAGTGCTGTGGCGTCAGCCTAGCTCACAGCAACCACAATCTCCTGGGCTCAAGCAATCCTACTGCCTCAGCCTCCCGAGAAGCTGGGACTACAGGCATGTGCCACCATGCCTGGCTAATTTTATATATATATATTTTTTTTTTTTTAAGTTGTCCAGCTAATTTCTTTCTATATTTTTTTTTAGTAGAGACAGGATCTCCCTCTTGCTCAGGCTGGTCTCTAACTCCTGAGCTTAAATGCGCCCACCTCGGCCTCCCAGGGTGCTAGGATGAGTCACCACGCCCCGCCCAGAATCTTGACGCCATCCAATTTATCAACTTCTTCCTTTATAGATGATGCTTTTGGTGCCATACCTAAGAAATCTTTGCCTAAGCCAAGATCACAAAGAATTTCTCCTATATTTTCTTCTAGAAGATTCATAGTTTTAGGTTTTTCTGTTAGATCTAACATCTCTTAGAGTTGTTTTTAGTATATAGCACAAGTTATAGCTCAAAGTTCATTTTTTTTACCTATGGATATTCAATTATTTCAACATCATTTGTTGAAAAACTATATTTTCTCCATGGAATTGTTTTTGCACTTTTGTCAAAAACCAACTGTCCACATATGTGTGTATCTATTTCTGAACTCTCTTATCTCATACTATCAAACCAATGGATTTAAACAGTTGATTAATTTTTAAAAGTGAATTGACATGTTTTCACATACAACATTAAGAACCTACCACTTGTCAAGTTTTGGTATAATATCAAAGAAGAACATACAAAATTATCTGAAAATAAGACTCATCTTTCAAATCATATATCTGTGTGAAGCCAAATTTTCATGTACCTTAACCAAAACATATGGTAACAGAGTAACTGCAAAGGCAGAGATGAGAATCTGACTGTCTTCTAATAATCCAGACATAAGAGAGATTTGCAAAAATTTAAAACACTGCTACTCTTCTCACTACAGATTTTTGTCTTGAAAAATATACTTATTTATCATAAAGTTGTATTTGCAAACAAAAATCCTTAAGGTCCTCAATTTTAAGAGTGTAAAGGGGCCCTGAGACCAAACTTTTGAGAACCACTGCTCTGTATCAATGGTCTTGAAACTATTCCATTCAATAGAAGTGCCCTGTGGCACTTTGCAATGTCTTAGGGAAATGAAATTTATGCAAGAAACACTGCTGGCATAGGTCCTAGGTACATGGTAGGTACATATTCAATATTTGGTAAATGGAAAAGAAAGCAAAAAAGCCATGGAATCTCTAAACCTTCTATCTCAAAGTGTTAGAATGGCATGCTAAAAAAGGTAAATTCTACTGTGTGTAAATTATACTTTATTAACCTGATTCTATCTTTAAGGACTACACCATCAGGTGGGAGTAGGGAAGAAAAAAGACAAAAAAGTAAAGAGGATATTATTAATAAAATAAAGTTAAGTTATAAGAATAAGCGTACAGGGAATGCTTCAGTGTCTCCCATGCCTTCAAGAACTCACTGTTTCTATTATGGGCTGAATTGTGTGTCCTCCACTTACCCCAAAATTCATATATTGAAGCTCTAACCTCCAGTATCTCAGAATATGACTATATTTGAAGACAGGGTCTTTAAAGAGGTGATTAAAGTGGGGTCCTGAAAGCAGACCCTACTCTATGACTGATGTCCTTAAAAGAAGATAATGATTAGGACATAGACACAGAGAGACTACATGAAGACATAGGGAGAAGAAAACCACATACAAAGCCAAGGAGAGAGGCCTCAGAAGAAACCAACCCTGTCAACACCTTGATCTCAGACTTTCAGCCTCCAGAACTGAGAAAATAAATTTCTGTTGTTTACGCACTCAGCTTGTGGTATTTTTTGTTATGGTAGCCCTTGCAAAGTAGAACATCATCTAAAACTGGACTTATCTCTTCCCATTCCCAGTTGATGAAAAACCCTAAAAATCAATCACTTTTAACTCTTCCTCTCTTAATCACCTCATCAATTACTGTGGTCTATTAATTTTCCTCATACCTTGGTCTGTTTCTTCTTTCCCATTCTTTCCATTCCCACTGCCTTAATTTAAACTCCTATAATATCTTGCCTACCCTCCTGCAATAGCATTCTAAAATATAGTCTCAATTAAGAAGCTTTCCCTTGGGGTCTTACTTCCCGTTCCCTTTTTAAGAACTCTTTCCATCCTGCCTGTATTATACTAAAAATAAGTGATATTTGTGTCCTTACAGGAGAGAAGTAAAAACCCACTAAAATACTTCTGGTCTGGAAGAAATAGGAAGTAGGTGTCTGGAAAAGGATAGCCCAGCATTAATCACTTACAGCATTTCAACCTAAGTATTCTAGTTCAACAACGTAGCAGGTATCTTTTGGAATGTTTGCCCAGCTCAAGAATAGACACAGCCACTCATGAGTTTTTTTCTTACACTACCTTTTCCCACCACTATCAAGCTACCTGTTCAAGGGCAGGCACTTGACTCAAGATGGGCCAATTAGATTAGCTCCCAGAAATTTGGGTTGAAGAGTCAATCAGGCAAGAAGAGTCATCCCTTAGTATCTGTGGGGGACTGACTTTAGGACCCCTGTAGATACCAAAATCTACGGTTGCTTAAGTCTTTTATATAAAATGACGCAGTATTTGCATATAACCCAGGCACATCCTCCTGTATACAGGTGACCCTTGAACAACTTGAGGTTTAGGGACACCAATCCTTCACACAATTGAAAAATCCACATATAACTTTGGACTCCCCAAAACTATTATACTAATAGCCTAATATTGACCCTACCATTAACAAAAACAGTCAACACACATTTTGTATGTTATATGTATTATATACTGTGTTCTAACAATAAAGCTAAAGAAAATGTTATTAAGAAAATCAGTACTGTACTGTATATATTGATACTGTAAGTTTATGTCTGTTTAAAAGATGAACTGTCTGAAATGGTGGGCAACCAAAGCTGTAAACCTCAATCTATGACACATATCAAGTAATTCAACTTTTTCTTGTAATGTCATGACTTTTCTGTTTCTTGGGAGCACTTCCAGCATCACTAGGGGCACTTCATATGGGTCCCAAGGTGTTATTCAAGGTTTATGGTATTGCACTAAACATGATGAAAAATACACAAGAACCCCAAGATACCACTTTTTACTGCAATACCCAATTTACTGGTGAGATGAACTGCTCACATAGAGATGATTAGTGCCACCACGTGTTTTAAGGGGATACTGACAACACTTTACCTCACCACAATAGCTACAGGAGGTGGCTACAAAATTACTACAGTAGTACAGTACACACTACAGTTAATTTTTATACAGTTAAAATTTAACACTGTATCTTTTTTTTTTT
>VBSM01003039.1:24498665-24518089 GCA_008086735.1 Cheirogaleus medius
ACCTTGGCCTCCCAGAGAGCTAGGATTACAGGTGTGAGCCACCGCGCCCGGCCAACACTGTATCTTTATGTTTGGTGTCATGTATGGTCTCTGTGTTTGTGAGTTTTGATAAATTTTAAGTTTTTAGGATAGTTTTATATATATTATGGTAGCAAATGACAAAATAAACCAGTATCTACATTAATTTTAAGCAATCATGACATACCTTTTTCTTAATTTTTTTCCACCTACAAGTTTTTTCAAATTGCAAATCTTCAAAAAATTTTCCAATACATATATTGAAAAAAATCCATGTGTAATTGGACCTAGGAGTTCAAATCCATGTTGCTCAAGGGTTAAGTACACTTTGAAGCATAACTAGACTACTTCTAATACTTAATACAATGTAAATGCTATGTAAGTAATTGTTATACTGTATTGTTTAGAGAATGATAATGAGAAAAGTCTATACATGTTCAATATAGACACAATCATTCGTGTTTGTTTTTTTTTTCCCTAAGTATTTTCAATCCAAGGTTGGATGAATCCAAGGATACAGAACGCACTGATACAGAGAGCCAACTGTATATTCAGGAAAGAATGAAGAGACAAGTTATGTCTCACCTCTGCTCAAAACCCTCCCATAGCTCCCTATCTCAATAAAGTAAAAGTCAATGGAAGTCTTACATGCTCATGCCCCACTGGCCCCATGATATCTGTGACCTCATACTTACTCTTCCCCCAACTCATTTATTCCATTGCAGCTACGCTGCTTTCCTGGTTATTTCTTGAATACTCTAGGTACCTCCTATCTCAGAGACTTCACATAGCTATATTCCCTCTGCCTGGAGGGCAGAGGGATCATTTGCATGGCTAACTCCTCCTTCTCCTTTGCTCCTCGGCACTTTACTTTCACTGCTATATTTAAAACTGCAAGCCTTGCCCTCATGTCCTGGCACTTCTTATTCCCTCCCAATTTACTGTTCTCTACAGCATTCATAAACATCCAGTTATACCATATAATTTATTACATTTTTTTTTTGTTTTCTCTTCCTCCCCTATCAAACTAGTAATTAGAGCATAAGCTCTATGAAAGAAGGGACTTTATTTTGTTCCCTGCCTAGCCCAATTGCATAAAATAGTGCCTGGCTCGTAATAGGTGCTCAATAAACATTTGTCAAATAAATTCGTGTTTGCTTGGTCACAAGCATGCCAAAGCAAAGAAAGGTGACCTACGGTAAGAAGAATGAGGCAGATATGTATGGAAACAGAGATGAAAGACCATATAGTTCTAGAAAGAGGGTAACTAGATGTTGATGCTGCCAACTTCTCATCCTTTTAACTCACTTCTTCTAAAATTAAGTTACCTCAAGTTTTTCCCATAGTGGATTTAGAACATGATCAACTGCAATACACTTCAGCTTCATACCTTTCAAATGAATATGTTCCATAAAGCATAACAATTACCTTGGTATCCCATAAAAAAGTTACTGGTAAGATTTTGTATTATGTTTGCTAATGTAAATGGTAATTTACCAAAGTGAAAAACAAATCAGCTTTATATATCACTGAGCTTAAATGTGAGCATTCCTACTATGGCAAAATGTTTAATAGTATTTTTATGAGAGCTTCACACATCAATACTTGCTTGCAACACCTATTCCAATATTGCAGCGCTTTTCCTTTAAAAACATGTTTATCCTTGAGCAAATGACAGATTTTTTCTCAAACTGAGAAATCTCAGTGCTTTACAGGATGAGAGTACTAGCCCATAAAAATGGGGAGGCTGCACACCTAAGGTCTCCTCCTGCTCTGAAGTTTAAAGATTTGATGACAGATAGCAGTTTCATAACACATCTGCACTCATACAAATTATATAAAAACAGTAAGAATTTACCCATCCCTTGTATTATGAGAATGGATTATAAACCTATTGATTTTACAAAAATACAATTTAACACATTTTAGAGATCTGTTAAATCTAGCAAGCATTTATTATGAAAGGGAAAAATCACAGAATTCAGTATTGTTTCCTACAAATACAAAACATTCTGACCATTATATTATATATGGTATCACTAGATCAAAGCAACATGTTATTTTTAAAAAGGAGGGAAGAGTTACATTTTATTTGCATGGTCTGTATTTTAGCAACAATCTCTTTGCTCAGAATATTAAAATATTTTTTCTAAAAAGCAGAAAAGCAAACCACATTATCAGTATTTTCAACAGTGGGTGATTCAAAAATTTTTTTAAATTTAATTTTGTGTTTAGACATATTTTCCAGATCTTCCAAAAAAAATTATTTTTTGTAATCTGATAAAAACTTAAATTGCATTTTTTAAACTTACAAAATAATCTATAATAACTGATTTAATAACATAGAACAGTGGTTACAAGCTTTTTGACATCTGCACTTTAGCATTTTTAAGCTTCTCTTACTCTCCCTTTTCCTTCAAGTGCTATTTCAAGTTAAATTTAAATTGTGAAAATTTCAGAAGTCTTCCAAATTGGAATTTTGCAAAATTCACTTTCATTTCATCACAGTTTCATAAAACAAATGCAAAACAGAGTTTCTGTTAAATAATATAAATGATTCATCCTATGAGTGACAAAAATAAATTATTTCAACATTGGACACGTGGTATATACTTATAACTATCTAATGTAAGTATAGACTCTAACAGACATAAGTTTAAATCTTGCCTCTGCCACTTGCTACCTGTGTGACCTTGGACAAGTTACTTAATCATACCAGTTTCCACATCTGTAAAATGGGAATACTACCTACCTAAAAATATTGAGCAAATTAAATGAGATGTATATAAAGTGTTTAGTAAAGTACACACGAGTCCTCAGTAAATGTTAGTTATTTTAATAGGGAACAATGTTCAAGTCAATAAATAAATATCATTTATACCTTATCCCACTTATAAGTTTACAAGGGAAAAAATATATTTAAGCATAGGAAGTACACTGAAAATATTCCTTTCACGGTCCTGTATACATGCTGAGATTCTGCAATTCCTGAATTACCAATGACTATTGTGGTTCCATAAACATATGCAAGTACTAAGTGCACTGGCCAAAACAATGGGAATTTTAAGTAATATGCCAGTACATATCGTGATAAATACACAAATACATGCTGTACTAAATATATTCATTAAAATTTGAATCCAAAAGGATTTGAAACCAATGTAGGTGGAAATTTACAAGGATCACCTGTTAAAAAAAATGTAATTCCTAACCTTCAAAAAGAATGTAATTCCTAACCTTCAGCAGTTTCACTTTACTAGTTTTTCCAAAGGAGTTTCCAGTGACAATTAGCTTCACCCAGTGTATCTAATAAACGCAAGTGTGGTATAATAAAAGGGAGACTATTTGCAATCAGAATACTTTGGTTTAAATCTGTCTCTTACTACCTGTGTGAACCTTAGACAAGCTATTAAAATAACTAAGGGTTGGGGGTGGTGGCTCACATCTGTAATCCCAGCATTTTGGGAGTCTGAGGCCAGGAGTTCAAGACTAGCCTGAGCAAGAGCGAAACCCCGTCACTACAAAAAATAGAAAAATTAGCCAGACTTGGTGACACACAC
The DNA here is from genome assembly GCA_008086735.1 of Cheirogaleus medius. Taxonomy (NCBI): domain Eukaryota; kingdom Metazoa; phylum Chordata; class Mammalia; order Primates; family Cheirogaleidae; genus Cheirogaleus; species Cheirogaleus medius. Next base: position 24,502,244 of record VBSM01003039.1, read on the forward strand.
CTGTAATCCCAGCTACTAGGGAGGCTGAGGCTGTAGGATTGCTTGAGCCCAGGAGTTTGAGGTTGCAGTGAACTATGACGACACTGCACTCTGGCCCAGGAGACAGAGGGAGATCTTGTCTCAAAAAAATAAATAAATAAAAATAACTAAACCTAAATTTCCACATCTATAAAAAATAATACCTGTCTAATCCACACGGCTGTTATGAAGATCAAATGGAAATGTACATGACTATGCTTTGTAAACTGTCATTACAGTTAAGATTTTTATTAAAGAGTTCTTTAAAAAATGATTCAAGTTTTATCAACTCATTACACAGATAATACTAAACTTTTCATCACTCATTATTGCACTACACGACAGTGTTCGATATTTTCATTCAAAATCGCCAAAAACGTAATCCATAAGGCTGAAAGGCACTTATCCCTACATAAATATACCTAAAGTATAAAAGTATTTGCACTGATAACCAGAACATCAAGCAGAATGATTTAGTAATTTCCTCTATAAATTCACTAATTATTTTAGACTCTAAAAACAAACTGATTAAAAATAATTTACTACCTTCATCGGGGAAGAAAATGCATTTCAATACTCATAAGGTGTAGATTTTGTGTTTTTTTTGGCTGTTTATATCCTGTGTATTCAGTTTACAAGGACCAATTTGTTCCAAATAACCATATCCAAAACACACGCACTCGCAAAACAAACAAAACCCCGCTTATTGGCGTAAAGAATTAAAAACAAAATAAACCACACCAAAACAAAAGAGCCTCCCTCCTCCGATTAATGTCTTTAGGCCTTCCTCTTCCCCGTTTAGTAAACAAATTCTTCAGGGGTAGGCAAGCACAGGGCAAGGTTTTTAAATAGGGGTCAGTTCACTCCAGTCGGCCGTCACCTGTCGGGGTATTTTCGCGAAGTTTCAAAGTCAACAAAGAAGTTTTGTGGCGAGGGGCTAGGGCCTGCATAGCAATAGGCAAAAGGACATAAAGAAAGACAAAACCGAGTGGGGGAAGGGTGTGGAAAACGCCCCCGTACTTCCAGCAGCAACGACAGCGGCCCCCTCCTCCGGGGAAAGGCGCAACGGCGGCGGCGGCGGCGGCGGCGGGGGGAAGCCACCCCGGTTCCGGGCACCGGCGCGGCCCAGGCGGCCCGGCCCGGGCAGGGTCCCCGCCCCCCTCGCCGGTGCGGGCGGGAAACGGCGGGGGGCGCGCGGGGGGTCACCTTCTGCTCCCAGCCGAGCGGCTCGGCCGCCCCTCGCACCGGCCCGCGGGCAAACGGCCCGGGCGCCCACCCGCCGCGATCCCCCGGCTCGCCTCGAGCGCCGCACACCCGCGCGGCTCGGGGCCCGAACCCGGGCGCCAGTGCGAGGGCGCGGGCGCCGCTGCGCAGCCGACTTACCTTCCTCGGCGGTGTCCATCTTGTCTGGGGGGGCGGCGGTGACGCAGCCACGAGGCTCCCGCGGCCCGGGCCCGAGCCTTCCGGCCGGGCGGGGAAAAAGGGAGGGGGAGGAGGGAAGGAGGGAGAGGGAGCCGGGCCCGGGCAGGTGCGTGTGCTCAGGTGCGAGAGAGGAAGCGTGAGGAAGGAGAGAGGGGGAGAGGGAGAGGGAGACAGGCTGACAGAAAGCGAGCGACGGGGGAGGGGGAGGGGCGGGAGCGCCGAGGGGCGAGGCCTGGGCGGGGCGCCGAGGCGGAAGGGGCGGGAGCGCTCCAACGACATGTGGCGTCACTTCCGGCGGCGCGCACCCTTGGCCGGCGGCGGGGGCTGGGAGGCCCTGTCCCCGGAGGGGCGGCCGGCGCGCGCGTGTGCAGAGCCACGTAGGGCGAGGCGCGAAGACTGCGCGGGAGAGCGGGGCTGAAACCTAAGCAGTAGCCGAGCTTTGATGGCAACATCTGGAGGGAGAAAGAAGGCGAAGAGCCACGGGAAGAGAACAGCATGAGCGAGCGCCCGGTGGAGTTTCCGCAGCCTGGCGCCGGCCCAGGGGACAAGCGAGACAAAGGCCCCATCCTTGGGGTACTTAGCAGTGACTGGAGGCTCTTGCAGAAAAGTACAACCTAGGGCCCCCCCTGCCCCCGCCCGAGATTCTGCTGCCGCATGTCCAAAGTGAGCCCAGGGTGAAGCACTTTCGTTCAGCACCAGGATAGTACTGATGCACGTTTTGAAGAACTCCTGAAAGATTAGTGAAACGAAAAAGACAAAACACTGACTTTACCAGAATTCCTCCCAGGGATACTTCTGCATTTGGTTGGAAGGACTACCTGAAGGTTGAAACATAATCTGTCTCTAAGGGAAACTGGTGCAGATACTGGCTGGGCTTGATACACTGAGTCAGGGACGCTTCCTTGGCCAGAGCTCAAGTGCCGATGAAAGAATGATGAAAGGCTAAGTTCTGCCCTCATTACGCCATCCTTCCTCACTGTGATCTTTGGCTTTTTCCCTGAATGAGGAGATATGAAATTTAGAGAATGCAGAATAGAAGGGCCACCACATTAGTATTGCTTGATTGGGGAAAAAGTCTTTGCAACCTCAAAAAAAAATGTTTGAACGATATGCAGATGATTTAGCAAAGATAGATGTAAGAATGCTAGTAGCAACCTCTCCAGTCTGAGTGGAGGGATTGGAAAGACCCTTCCCCCAAGCCTCATCAGAATAAGGCTTGCAATAAAAATAAGGAAATGGAGTCCTTCGAAAAGAGAATAGCCTTTGCACAATAATGCAGACCCACTGCTTTTAAGGGCCGCCTTGAATAGACAGCCATCCCTTAAATATGTTTGTACTACCTCCCAAGAAACTAAATTCCAGGGCAGCTCTTTCCCAACCCCCCACCTATCCCCCTCAAGCCCAACAAGAGCTCACACTCTCTAAGTCCTGTGACTGAGCACTTGTCAGTCAGGCTGAGACTAGCAGCACAGATCAGGACCATCAGATCCATCAGATGTAAAGCAGAAGATTCTGAAAGACTGAAATTTGCCAAAGGAAGGACTGGAAGTACTTAAGAGCAGGTGTGTGAACCTCCTGGCAACAGAGCCAGGTTAGGATTAGAGGGATGTGTGTGCATGTGGTAGGGGCGGCTCCCTCCTTTTTTTTTTGTTTTTTCTTCTTTTTTGAGGCAGGGTGTCACTCTGTTGCCCAGGCTGGAGAACAGTGGTGTCATAGCTCACTGCAACCTCAAACTCCTGGAGGATCCTCCTGCCTCGTCCTCCTGAGTAGCTGGGACTACAAGGCGCACCACCACACCTAGCTAACTTTTATATTTTTGGTAGAGATGGTGTCTCACTATGTTGCCCAGGCTGGTCACAAACTCCTGGCCTCAAGCGATCCTCTTGCCTCTGACTCCCAAAGTGCTGGGATTACAGGCGTGAGCCACCTCACTGAGCAGGGCTCCTTCCTTTTGTCTTTAGGTGTCTTCCCTTGTGATGCTCAAAGGAAAGTTAACATTTTAACCAGTTCTCCCTTCTACATGGTAATATCCTTCTGGAATTGCCCAGCCTTTTTTCATTCAGATTTTGGGGGTTGAATATAAAAGTAATAAACCTACATTTGTTGAGTCTCTACTGTGTGTCAGGCACTGATCCTCACAACAGCCCTTTGAATATATAAGTCAGACCTCTTGGTTGCCATTGACAGGAACTCAACTAAACTGCTAGGCTAACAGGAGAAATGTACTGTTGATATGAACATACTGCAAGAAGGGGAGGGGTCTTCTGGGCCTCAGGAACAGCTAGGACCTGAGTCCCTCTCTCTACCCATGCCTCAGCTATGCTTCTCTCTGCACATTGGCTTCATGCTGTTGGACCAACTTCCTCCACATGGCTGGAAACAGGCCACCAATAGCTCTCAATGTCATGTCTTCAGCCTCACTGTGAGGCAAGGCTAAGGATGATGATATCTGGTCCCAATTTAAAAATTCCCAGGAAAGGAAAGTTAATTGGTCCAGCTGATTGCCCATCCCTGAACCAAATGATCATGATGAAGATCCAGGATCTGTAAGAACATAGACATTGTCATGTTCTTGTAACTGCTATTAATATGTTCATGTAAGAACATGGACACTGGCCGGGCGCGGTGGCTCACGCCTGTAATCCTAGCACTATGGGAGGCCGAGGCGGGTGGATAGCTCAAGGTCAGGAGTTCGAAACCAGCCTGACCAAGAGCGAGACCCCATCTCTAAAAAAAAAAAAAAAAAAAAAAAAAAAAAAAAAAAGAACATGGACACTGCCCAATGAGAACAATGGACAATACCTTGTTGAAGTGGGGAAAGAACGTTTCCCAGAAGAAGAGAGAGGACAAAATAGATCTCCATAGAATTAAAAGCCTCATTGTTTTCAAATGAGGACACTAAGGTTATATGGAAATAGTTTTGTGTGCCACACTTTTATCCAAGAAAACCAATGTTAGAATTGGTATAGAATTTCAATCTGAAAAAAATATGTTATTCCAATCAGAAAACGCAGTTTATTCAAGACACGGTATACACATGATTACTGCCTCATTTGCTTGTGGGTGTGTATGTGTTTACTTACTGTGAGGCTACTATAGTAATGCTGGGTTTCCATAGAGCAATAAAATGAATAAAAGGAAAAATGTAGAAGGACACTGTAATTTTTTGACCACTAACTATAATAATAACAAACTAATAGTAATAATCAACCAAACTCCCTTATATGTCCAATAAGTATCAACAACAATCCTGTGAAGTAAAGATTATATACATTTTACAGTTGAGGAATCGGACACACAACCTATAAATAATTAGCCCTCAGCCATACACATAATAGAAGAGGAAGCAGAATTAGTTACAGGTCTGTCTGACTCCAAGTTATAAACCTTAGTAGGTTGCCATTACCGGCTACCTGCCTAACAACGCCATTTTTTACTTGGGGCAATTTACATTGAAACCCGTGACTTTACAAGAATTGCATAGAATTGCCGCTGAAGAAACAGATATGGTAATTAGGCAAAGTTCTTTACCATAAGCTTAACATTATTGACATTAACAGATAACTGAAGGCAATTCATGGCATTATCTTCATGTTAAACTCTTCTCATCTTCCCTTCCATCTTTCTTTTCTGTTTCTCTTACCTTCCTACAGTGAGACCCAACAGTGATGAGGAAAAAACATGGGAGCTGAAAGGAGGGGTGTGCAGGTGGCAGAGAGAAGACTGGTGTGGTTGGACAATTAATTGCATTGAGCAAATAAGTAAATATATTGAGAATATTGATGGCCATATTTCTCCCTGCTGAAGAAAATGCAAACATGGAAAAGGGAAGTCTAGAAAGAACCCTTAGCTGTTGGATTGGAAATGTAGGTATCATTATGAATTTACATTTATAAAAATAAACAGATAGCTATAGAAATAGTTGTATATGGACATGTGTGCATCTCTCTGTATTTTATGTATACACACACACACACACACACACACCAGACACCATTAGCTTTTTTTGATCAATGTTCAGTTTTGTACTGTGTTTTGGCACTTCATCTTTATCCAACCATTGTGCTGAACGCTTGCAGTTGTCAAAAAGAATCCATTTTTCATCACACATAACAATATGGTGTAGAAATGGTTCACCTTTATTTTGTGACAGCAAAGAAAGGCAAGCTTTGAGACAATTTCTCTGCTGATGCTTGTTTAATTCATGAGGAACCCATCTATCCAGCTGCTTTTACCTTGCCAATTTGTTTCAAATGGTCCAATATTGTTGGAATAGTAATGTAAACCTTGCTGCTAATTCACACATAGGTTGAGTTGGATTTGCTTCAACTACAGATTTCAGCCCATCATTATCCACCTTGATCCCAGGTCGCCCACATGGCTCATTTTCAAGATTAAAATCACCAGAATGGAATTTCTCAAACCATTGACATACTGCGCATTAGCCACATCCTTCCCAAACACTTCATTGATATTTCAAGCTGTCTTTGCTGCATTGGTTCCACGACAGAACTCATATTTGAAAATAACATGAATTTTTGACTTATTCATGATTTCACAAAAATTGCTCTACAAAAGAATTTGAAAGATAATCACAAGCCAAAACGTGTATTTGAAAGACTGAGGATGTACCTTCATAGTAAACATAAAACAAGAAGTGTCAAAGTGAAATGTCAGAGATATCAACTGTCAAACTTAGTACTTAAGGAAATCAGACATTTTATACTTAATAACCATATATTATATATGTCTGTGTGTATGCACATATATATAGCACTAGACACCATGAGCGAGAACTAATAGATGACAGCTAGCAAGAACCATCCAAACACCTCAGGTATGGAAGTTACCGAGCAGATTAGAAAGCAACTATACTTACTATAACTTTTTTAAAAGAATGATGAAACAATTTTATTTCAAAATATCAATTTTTATACTGGAATTACATCTTTTGGCACCATTTAAACATATAATGAAAAATTTATTTGTCAACAAATGAGGGTGTGCATAACATTTTAGGGTGTACACAAGTGAAATCTTTGGAGAACTCTGCACTTCATTAATGAGTACACACCTGTTCTTAAGCATGTGAGAGTCTGGGGCCTGTGGTTCCTCAATGGTGGAGGCCTCGTTTCATTTACTGATGTTTCCTCAAGGCCAAGACAGGGCTTAACATGAAGTAGGGTGTCAATAAATATTGGCTAGATGAATAATGCATGATTTTCCAGGTGATACATTATGGTCCTGAAATAGCAACATGTATATGTATGCCTTTCTTGGGAAGAAACAAATTCTTATGATAGCTGAAAAATTAATCTAGTAACAACCATACATTAAGGTTAGGGTGCCTATACTTTTATATCTAGATTTCTTGGTTGTAATGAATTTAGTTTCAGTACTTCATGTAGATATATACGCTCAACAATGATATACATTGGGTCAAATCAAATAATCAAAATAGAGTACCATGTGTTTCTTATTCCTGACATATTCAGACACAATATTCACATAAAAAGTATTTATAATTTAACCCGAGATGTTGCTGAGATGAAGGACTTCAAGAACATAGTTCTTTCTTTCTCCAAACTTTTGTTACAAGCATTTTGAAAAGTTAAAGGAATAATGCAATAAACACCTATACCCTCAACCTAGATTCAACAATTGTTAATATTTAGCCATATCTATTTTAACTATATTTTTATTTATTTTCTGTATCATTTGGAAATAAAACCATCACCATTCCGTAATAATACATAGAATATAAAGTTTCTCTAATTGTCCCAAGAATGTCCTTTATAATTTTGTTTGTTTAGCAAGAGTCTCATCTAGTTTTATGCATTGCCACTGGTTTGACCTCATAGTCTCCTTAGACTAGAATGCTCCCTGTACCTTTTGTTTTCTGATAACAGTGCCTTTTGGAAGACCATGCAGTTGTTTTATGTGATTGTCCCTCATTCTAGATTTGTCTGATTGATTCCTTTTGGTGTCATTTAACTTGTTCCTTTAGTCCCTGTATTTCCTGTAAACTAGAAGTTAGCTGTAGGGGCTTGATTTGATTCAAGTTAAGCATGTTTTACCAAAAATATTTGATAGATGATGTGTTTTTCACATTATAGTACATCAGGAGGCCAGAAAGTCAGATTGTACCACAATTAGCATTCTGAGTTTAATCATTTGGTTAAGGGAATGACCATCAAGTCTCACCATTTATTAAATTATCTATGGAGTAGTACACTGAAGACTCAATCCTCATATATTCTTTCACTCATATCTTTTTCATTAAGTAGAACAGCCAAAATTTAAAATTATTCTTAAATTTGAAATTGCACGTTATCATTAAAAACATTCTTGTTGATATTCATAAAGATGTTTATTTTATAAAACCTTCTAAGCTTTACCACAAAATTCCCCCATAATTTTTCCAGTGAGATAAAACCTTTTTCTGTTTTTTTTTCAATATCCTCATTCTAGCAAAAATAAAGAAGACTAAGTGTGGTTGACTCCTACAGGTCTTCCTGAATGATAGCACCCTGAGTGTCTGTCCATGTGACATACTGGACCTTGAAGTTCCTTTGAAGAGACTAAAGAAGGGAAAAGAGAAGCCTGGAGCCTCTTCTTTGAGCCACACATAAATTCAGATCCTGCTGCCACACTTCTTACCTCACTACTCAACAAAGCCAGGTAAAAGAGATGCAGCTTTATTTAGTGCTTGTGCACTCAAAAGCTCATGCACAAGCAAGGCAGATTCCTCTGACTACTGTGAGAGGACAGGATGTGGGGAGGGCTGCAGGGGGCTCCACGCAGCTGAGGGCTCTGTGCTCTCTGCCACAGTGTCAAGCAAGATCGATAAATCCTACACAAGCTCAATTGAATTCTGGGGGGAAGCAAAACGTCAGCACATGAGCAGGTGCCTAGCAGGGACAGAGCCTATTAGAGCCAGCAGTTGGCACCAGCCCTGGAATTGCAGATAGGGCCAGAGATCGGACACAATTTGACATTCTCTAGTTCTGCCAACCCAGAGGAAGCACAGAGCAAACACATGCCCATATGTGTCCTTTTCAATAGATTTACCTTCCTAAGCAGAGTGGTTTACTAGCTATAAAGGGTTGTAGGCAAGTTGGGAAATACTAGACTTCTTTAGGGTTTCTGGGTGAGTTTAACCTATTAAAATGTGTGAAGGACCTTCAAGAGGGGAATATGGTCACCATTGTGGTCCACATGTCCTTGACCAGGGAACCTTTCCTAGGAGGTCGTGTCACATAGCTGGAGTGTCCTAGCAGACACTCTGCAAAATGCTGAACCACGAAAGTCCTACAGATCCCAGGGATAAATGAATGAAGAGGTCCACCCCTGAGAGTAGAAAAGCTTCAGAATGAACTGTCTCAGTCTGTTCCAGCTGCTATAACAAAATACAATAAACTGGGTTGCTTATAAACAACGGAAATGTATTTCTCAAAGTTCTGGAGGCCAGGAAGTTCAAGATCAAGGTGCCAGCATATTCATTTTCTGGTGAGGGCCTTCTTCCGGGTTCATAGATGGTGGCTTGTCACCATAACCTCACATGGCAGGAGGGGTGAGGGGTCTCCCTCAGGCTTCTTTTATAAGGCCACTAATCCCACTCTACTCTAATGACCTATTCCCCTCCCAAGGGCCTTACTTCCTAATACCTGGGCGGAGGTGGGGGTAGGCGTTTAACATATGAATTTGGGGAGATACAATCATTTAATCCACAGCATTGACTACATCCACATGAGAGGTTCCTTTAACCCGGGAATCACCTGAAGCTACGCTGGGTTTCCCAGGCTAAGTCAGATCACTTCAGAGTAGCAATAAATCCCATCTCTGAGGGTGGATGCTGGGCTGCCTCGTGAGTCCATGGGCTTAGCGCCAGGACATCATGGGAGCTCTGTGACCGTCAGCATGCATTTTCAGGAGTAAACTATGAATGTCTCAATGTTGTCGCCTTTGGGAGGTAGGTGTAATGGGCTAAATGGTGCCCCCCTCCAAAAAATATGTCCATCTTCTAACCCCCACAATCTGCGAATGTTACCTTATTGGGAAAAACATCTCGGAAGATGTAATTAAATTAATGATCTTGAGATGAAGAGATCATTCTGGGTTATCCAGGTGGATCATAAAGCCAGTGACAAATGTCCTTCTAAGAATGAGGCAGAGGGAGATTTGAGCCACACAGAGGAGGACAAGGCAGTGGGAGGACAGAGCAGTGACTGGAGCAATGCAGCCAGAGGCCAAGGAATGCCAGCAGTGCCAGAAGCTGAGAGAGCCAAGGAATGGATTGTCCTCAGAGCCTCTGAAGGAAATGTGGCCCTGCCAACACCTTCTTTTCAGACTTCTCAACTCCAGAACTGTGGGAGAACGAACTTCTGTTGTTTTAAGCTTCACAGTTCATAGTAACTTGTTACGGCAGCCACAGGAAAGAAGCACAGCAGGTTAGAAAGTATTCATGCTTGCAGGTGCCACTTCGGTGTTGACTTGGTCACTCCAACGGCTGTGGCTGAGCCTAGGGTTTTAATCTCCTACGCCACACAAGGCTACAACAGTTCTTGGGATCAGTTCCCTAGGCCACAGATGAGTATCTTTCTAATTGATGAATCCATTTACATATACAGTCAGCCCTCTGTATTCGTGGGTTCTGCATCCATGGATTTTGCTATTTTTGAGGTCCTGAAACCAATCCCCCATGGAGACTGAGGAGAGACTATACATTTTCATCTGTTATTTTGGCCTCTAAGCTGAAATTGTATATTTGCTCCAAAGTGAAACTCTTCCTGAAAGTTTTTATCTTAGGCATATGGAGTCCAAAGGAATTTTGGGGGATTACCTGGCATATCTCCTTTGTTCATGGAAATCATTAAGCTCTGAAGTTGAATTTCTCTTGTTATCTTCTTGCACGTCTTTATTATGGCTGTGGGCCCTTCCCCCAAAATCCATATGTTAAAATCCTACTCCCCAATATGATGGCATTTGTAGATGGGGCCTTTGGGAGGTAATTGTATTTAGATGAGGTCATGAGGGTGGGGTCCCCATTGACGGGATTAGTATCCCTATGACGTTTAGGCCACCCAGTCTACAATCTTTTGTTATAGCAGACAATTATTATCAAGCACCTTTTGAGTGCTTATTCTGTGGCATATGTTATGTCAGGCCCCCAAATAAGCAAGTTAGACAGGTCTAAGACCTGATCCTTGTCCTCAAAGAAAACTACAGCTGCATTAAGAATTAGATATGAAGCTGGGCATAGTGGCTCAAGCCTGTATTCCCAGCACTTTGGGAGGCTGAGGCAGGAGATCACTTGAGGCTAGGAGAGGCCAGGAGTTTAAGCCCAGCAACATAGTGAGATCCCATCTCTACAAAAAATTTTATTTTTATTAATTTTTTTATTTTTTTGACAGAGTCTCACTCTGTTGCCCAGGCTAGAGTGCCATGGTGTCAGCCTAGCTCACAGCAACCTCAAACTCTTGGGCTCAAGCAATCCTCCTGCCTCGGCCTCCCGAGTAGCTGGGACTACAGGCATGTGCCACCATGCCCGGCTAATTTTTTCTATTTTTAGTTGTTTGGCTAATTTCTTTCTATTTATAGTATAGATGGGGTCTCGCTTTTGCTCAGGCTGGTCTCGACCTCCTGACCTTGAGCAATCCTCCCACCTCGGCCTCCCAGAGTGCTAGGATTACAGGCGTGAGCCACCGCGCCTGGCCAAAAAATTTTAAAAATTAACTGGGCGTGGTGGGGCATGCCTATAGCCCAGCTACTTGGGAAGCTGAGGCTAGAGGATCACTTGAGCCCAGGAGTTTGAGGCTGCAGTGAGCTATGATGATGTCTCTGCACTCTACTGAGGCAACAGAGTGAGACCTTGTTTGAAAAAAAAGAACTAGGTAGGAATACACACGCATGTTATTTTTGTCTGTGAAGTCCTTCTTCCCACTCCTAGTGACAAATATCCACCTTTCTTTTGGAGAACTACTCATCTCTCACTCAAACACAGAATTCTAGGGGGAGCGGCCAGTCTCCCCACTGGCCCATCTTTCCCTTCCCTGGGGAGGGCAAATGTCTGCTCCTCTGGTACAGGTGCTGAGTTTCTACCCCTGCTCCCTCAACCTACTTGCCACTCTTCACCCCACCGTAAGTCCAGGCTTCTGACACTTTAGTTCACACTTGCACCGATAGAGATCGACCATGGTCATAACAGGATTTTTTCATTTAAATTTTAACTAGTTATTCAGAAGCTCCATGTCCTACCCTTCCTGGCGTAGCCCTCAAAACTGTGTCCCTATACAGCAGAGTGCCCCACTTTCTTATTAATAAAATTGTAGAGACCTCTCTCTTGACCAGTCCAACTTCTGGGTATTCACTAAGAGACTGAATATGCAAACGGAAAATGGCTAGGCCATATACGACAATAGAACTCAGACCCACAGTCTGCTGCAACCAGTCCAGGAAGCCAAACCACAGCCTCTGCAGCAATCTGCCCAAAGCGGCCAGTACTTAATAACTACCAGCTTCCTGGCTACTTTGCTGCTGCTTCCAATTTAGGACCAGCCAGAGAAAGCCAAATAGGCTCCCAGTCACATGGGCTACCCTGCTTCTAGTTAGCCACTTGCAGTGTTCCCAGACCAACTGCTTCCAATCAGGGCACACCAGGAGCCTTTCATTTTTCCACTATGAAGCTTTCCCACTCCTCTGCCTGCCTTTGAGTCTCTGCCAAACACAAGGGGTGGGTGGCCGAAGACTCCTTTTGCACAGCAAGCTCTGAATAGCCTTTGTTTGTTCTCATCTGGGTGGTCTTTATTCCCACATGGTTTTAGTTTTAACTGGTCCTTAGGTCTTTCTGTTGATGCCCTGACCGCCCCTGCCTTCAGACAACCTTCACCACACTCTGAGACCTGTCCACCAGCCTCAGATCTGTACCTGTCCAGCAAGTATCAGCCTTTCCCTGCAGTGACTCATCAGTTTCCTGATCAGGCCACGCCATTCCACAGCAGGGGAGACCTCCAATCACTGCCAAGACACCCACAGAGCCTCATTTTAGCCCCAGTACTGGGGAAGTGGTTGCCATGGCGATGGATGCAGTAGGCAGGCAGGAGGGGCGAGTGGCTCCCAGCAGCTGACACCCACGCCAGGAGGGGCCGGGCCTTGTGCTTGTTCTGTGCTGCTGGAAGCCCCCCAACCCCCCATACCCCACCTCCAAGAGCAAAAGGGGAGCTGGGAGTGGGAATTGTACACAGGCCATCACTCTTGGGTCCTTGATTTAGCACATCCCCCACGTCGGCTGCTAATGGTTGGCGTCACTTGGTTGTGCAGCTTAGACTGTGTTGCTTAGCAACAAAATAACAAACAAGGTTCATTGAATCTCTATTGATGGATGCAGTCTCAGTGCTGTATGCCAAGGTGGGGGTGGGGGTAAACCTTTTTAAATGGAGGATTAACACATTCGGGAAAAAGTGCACAAAATGTAAGTGCGCATCTTGATAAACTGAAAACACCACCCAGATTAAGATATAGAAGCCCACCAACTTCCCACTCCCCATGGACATGGATACGACTTTTATCACCATTCATTTGTTCTGCCTGTGTTTGAGTTTTACATGAATAGACGTATATAGTGTGGACATAATTTACTTTGCTCCTCACTGAGTCGGTGAGATTCTCCTATGTTTTGTGTGTGATAGGGGGAGAAGGGGGTGCTTTTGAGCACCATCCCAATGCCCCCAGCACCAGGACTGGCAGAACAGACCTTCATCAGCCTCCTGGCTTCTCTGCCTCCCCTTTCCCATTGGAACTCCTTGGATGGATGCCCACCTTAACCAAACCCAAGCTCATCTTGTGTCTTGGGATCTGGCTCATCTCTGCATTCCTTTCTAATAGCTCCCAACCTCTTTTTGGCCCACCAGTGAGGCTGGGACCCTGCGCCTTGTTCCTATCCCTTCTGCCTTAGGACATCCCAGAGCCTTGGCTGCCAAGACAGCTCACTGCATCTTGACCCTAAGGCATGAGACCTATATTTCTTCCAGAGAGTGTCTCATTTCAGTTAGTTGACCCTCTTCGTATTTTTTTATAACTGTTTATTTTGAAATAATTTTAGGCTTACAGTAATGTCACAATAGTATTATACAAATTCCCATGAACATTTCACCCACATTCCCCAAATGTTCATATTTTGCCACATGTGCTTCATCATCACTCTCTTTACCTCTATCCATATGTATATAATTTGTATGTATTAATTTTTCTAAACCATTTAGGAGTAGATTGTAGACATGATGCCTTGTTACCCTTAAATACTTCAGTGTGTTTCTTAAACACACACATATACACACACAAACATTTTCTTACATAACCACAGTACATTTATCAAAATGAGGAAATTAACTTTGGCACACCATTATTATATAATCTACAGACCTTAAGCAAATTTTGTCATCTGTTAATGTCAATTTATTCGAAAGTTGTAATTAAAAAAAATTTTATTGTAGTAAAATGTAACATAAGATGTATCATTTTAACAATTATTAAATGCACAATTTATGGCATTAATTACATTCACAATGCTATGCAACCATCATAACTATCCATCTCTAGCACTTCCTCATCATCCCAAACTGAAACTATGGACACATCAAACACTAACTTCCCATTTCCCCTCCTCCCAGCTTCCAGTAACCACCATTCTACTCTTTGTCTCTATGATTTTGACTATTCTTGATATCTCATATAAATGAAATCACAATATTTGTCCTTGTATGACTAGATCATTTCACTTTGCATAATGTCCTCAAGGTTCATCTATGTCACAGTATGACTAATACCCTTGATAATTAAAGAAAAACCCCATTTTTTTGTGGTCCGGTATCCAGAATTCATACTGCATTTAGTTGTCAAGCCTCTTTAGTCCCCTTTAATAAGGATCAGTTATTTAGCCTTTCTTTGTCATTCATGACACTGACATTTCTGTAGGGTATAGGCCAGTTATTTTGTAAGACATCCCTCAATTTGATTTGTGTGATATTTCCTCACAATTGAATTCAGGTTATGCCTTTTGGCAAGAGCAGCACAGAAAGGACTGTCGTGCCCTTCTGTTGCAGCATGCCAGAGGCATATGTCTGTTTGTCTAGTTACTGGTGATGTTAACTGGGCTTGCGTAGTTAAGGTTTGTCAGGTTTCTCCACTATAAAGTTACTATTTTCTCCTTCGTGGTTAGTAAGTATCTCCCTGTGGGGAGATAGTTTGAGACCCTATACAAATCCTGTTTCTCAAACCTTCTTCACCATTTAGCATTCATTGACTATTCTCCCCAACACAATTATTACTATGGTGGTTCAATGGTGTTTTCTACACCATTGTATACCCCAGAAATACCCCAGTATTTCTTCTACATTTGTTAGTTGATATTTTACCATAAGGAAGAGCTTTCCCTTCTCCCCATTTATTTATTTTTTCATTTCTATAACTATATCAGTATGTACTCCTGGAGTCTTACTTTAGATTGATTATAATAAAGTAAGAAGGGTTATAATTCAATACTATCATTATTGTTGCTCAAATGATCCCAGATTTGGCCAATGAGAGTCCCTTCACGCTTCCTTTCCTTTGTCCTTTTGACAAGTTCCTGTCACTCCTTGAGCACTTCCTCAGTGTCTGCCAGAATAATACCTTCTGGGTTCATCCTGTTCCTTTCCTACATTAACCCTGGAATTTGCCATTTCTCCAGAGAGCCCTGATTCCTTTCCGTGGACAATGGTATTTGGAAACCCAGATGAGCTTTGAGGCCACCTTAGCCAGTAGAATCGTTGGGGTATCTCTGTGGGAACACACCAGCCTTAGCTACGTAGCATTTCGCCCTTTACAAATGCATCACACGTCAGTTCTGCTAATCAGACTGCTAAATTATATATATTAAAAACCATGAGTTCATTCTGGGAGCTGGATTACAAGTGATTTATTTTCCTTATTTTTTTAAAACACGTGTGTTTATCTATTTGTTTCCTATTGCTACTATAAATTGCCACAGATTTAGTGTCTAAAAACAACACAAATTATTATTCTACAGTTCTGGAAGTCAGAAGTCTGAAATGGGCTTCACTGGGCTGAAACCAAGGTGTTTACAGGACCGTGTTCCATCTGTGGGCTCGCGGGAAGGCTCTGTCTCCTTGCCCGCTCCGCCTCCTGGAAGCTGCCCGCACGCACTCCCTGGCTCGCTCCCCTTCCTCCATCTGCAAAGCAAACTCGTCGCTGCGACCTCCCCTCTGTCTCCCGTCGCCGCCCCTCCTGCCTGCGCTGTGATTCCTGCACAGTGTGTCCGCTCGGACACACCAGGGTCATCCCCCATCTAAAACTCCTTAACTTAATCATATCTGCAAAGTCCTTACACATTTTTTTGCCGGGGGGGGG
>VBSM01003039.1:24518189-24534261 GCA_008086735.1 Cheirogaleus medius
CCCCACTGTCCCTTTCATTCTGAGCCAATCTCACTCAGGGGCAGTCTGGACGCTTTCCGCTGACTCAGCGCCCCGAATTTGTACACCCTGTTTCTCTCCCAGCTCTCCCCACCCCCTATCTCTGGTAGCCCTTGAGGAACATCGTGCCCACCCAGGACGCAGCCCCTCTTGTCCCCGCGGCCCGGGAGGCGCCTGTACCATCGCTTCTTCTCCCCTATCCCAGCCAGAGGTCAACAGCCACCCCTGAGGGACAAAATCCAGATGCCCGGTGCAGATGGCTGAGCGGGTGGGGCCACCATCTGTGCCCTCCGGAAAGCCCTGTCCCGGCTTGGGGGTCCAGACAGTTGGTTTCAGGGTCTCCCAAGGCAGTTGAGTGCCCTGGCGCCAAGAACTTGGGAATGTCAGCCTTTCCTAGGACTGCAGCCCCAGGGAGGCTGGGCAGGGTGCAGGAACCCCAGCCGCTGGGCCTCCCCAGCTTCTGCCCCAGAGGACCCGCAGGCTGTCCTCCCAGGAGCTGTTTCCCGGCGCTTTTCTTGTGCTTAGAACAAAAATGATATACAACCCCCGAAGGCTGAGAACTGTCCAACAGCCTCAAAGGCCTTGATAGCTCACATGCCATACCATTCATCCATCTGAAGGGTTGATTCAGTGATTTAGTATAGTCACACGGTTTTGCAACCATGACCACAATCCAGTTCAGAACCTTCTTCTCTCTGTAAAAACAAAGCCATGCCCATTAACAGTCACTTCCCAATTCTCCTCTGTTCCCCAGCCCCTGGCAACCACTCATCTGCTTTCTTTCTCTATAAATTTGACTGTTTCTGGACATTTCATAAATGAAATTATATAACATGTGATATTTTGTAACTTGTGTCTTTCACTTAGCATACTGCTTTCAAGTTCCATCTGTGTTGTAGCATGAATCAGTACTTCATTCCTTTTTATTGCCAAACAATATTCCATTGTATGGACCTTTTATTTATCCCCTCATCAGTTGATGAACATTTGTGTTGCTTCCACTTTTGGCTATTATGAATAATGCTGCTATCAGCATTTATGTTTAAACTTTTGTGTGGACATGTTTTCAGTTCTTTTGGCTATATACGTTGGAGTGATTACTGGGCCACGTATGGTAACTCTAAGTCTAATATTTTGAAGAACTGTCGAAGATCCAATTTTAGATATTTTGAGTAGAAGGAGGTGGGGCCAAGTTCAAAAAGCAATTGCATAGATCTGCTATGGCACTGGATAAATGAGCTCTCAGGTGTTTACAGAGAATCCTCTACACAGAGACCTCCTCACTATATTGAAAGGAACAAGATAGAGCTCAGGGAGGGCTCTGTCCGCTGAGAACCTCCTCCTCTCAGTGGGGAGGCAGACATTCCAACTCCCAGCTCTAACCCATCACAGATGTCTTAACACAGAGAGTGCAGAAACCCACAGGAACATCCAGCAGAGGCTGGTTGGGCTGGGGGCTCTGGGGAGGCCTTGGGGAGGGCTTTACAGCTGAAATAATATTTGTGTCCACCTCCAAGAGACTTTATGTTTTGGCAGCTAGTCGGATAAGAGCCTTCTGGGAGGAAAGAACAGCTCAGGTTAAGGCCCGGCCATGTGGGAGTGCTTGATGTATTTGGCAGTGGTTAGAGGAGGAGGAGGGAAGTTGGGGGAGACAAGCTTGCGAGGGTAAACTGAGGCAGAACTTCACCACCATGCTAGGGAGTTTGGATTTGAACCTATGGGTCTTGGGTGCCATTTGAGGACTTGAGTTTGGGCAGGATGGTCAGCTCATGTCCTGGATTCATGGCCTTGGAGGTGGAGAGTCAAGGAAGGCTGAAGATGGGTCTGGGGGGAGGCTGCAATCAGGAGAGAGAAACCAGGAAGAGCTGGGAGCAGGTCTGTGAGTGAGGGTGAGAAAGAGGGAGGACACAGATCAGAACGTCCACAGGGATACATAGAAGGTGGAGGTAGTGAGGGAGTAGGGAGAGCCACACTGATTCATAAAGCTTTCAGTTGTTTTTTTCCAAGGAGAAAAAATAGCACTGTCTTTGATATTTATAGCACCCAGGGCATATACAGCCCCTAAATGCTTCAATGGCATGATTGTTTTACCCAGTTGAGTTCCAAGAAATTAGCTCCAGAAGAAAACTCAGAACTTGTCAAGAGGTTTGCAAGTTCTTTCGCTTTGGGACAAAGCCTTTGCTCTCTGTCCTGACAGGGGTACCCATCCTGTAGCGGCTGCCCAGGAGGGTGTCTTCTGTGACACACACACTCCCAGCAACACATCTGCAAACCTCTCCCGACTCCTCTCAATGGCAATTTAAAGCCCACCTCGGTGCAAGCAGAAGCGTGAAAAAGGAAACCTTTGTCTCTGGAAACCATCCTTTTTCTTTCTCCTTTCCTCATTTCTCTGTTTCTGTGTTTCCTCTCCCTATTTCCTTCTTCCTCTGGAAGTACCCGCAGCTCTCCAGCAGCCCTGGAGTTCTTGAAGGACCCATTCCCAGGGGGGCATCATGCCTTCTCCGGCATCAAGGCCCTGAGCGGAGACACAGGCTGGGGCTTACAGAAAGGGGCCTTGACTGAAGGGGTTCAAGGAAAAACGTTGCTGAAGGATGGGTGGAGGCTGAGAATCCAGTCTGGAGCTACAGAGTGGCAAGTCAGGGAGCACTCTCAGGATGTCGAATTCAATCTCCTGCTTATGCCCCTAAGCTTCATTACTCACCTACATGGCCCTGGGTGTCAAGTTCATGGTCAGGCAGAATGGCTAGTACAAAGGATTTGAAGCGGGAAAGAGCATGAAGAATTTGGCAAGGGTGAATAATTGGGGCAGGTGTGTGGGTGGTTTCCTGACCTTGATATTTCTGCATGGCACTTCTTCCCCAGGGATTTCTTGGAATCCACCAAGTCTGCAGAGGTGGTCAGATGTCAGCGTGGCACTGGTCCTCATCCAAGTATTGCTTCTTATTGACAGAGTGTGACAGGTTTAGCAGCCTGTGGTGACAGGGGGCCAAGTCTCAGCTGCATATGCAAGGATTATCCTGGTCTTTCTCTGTGTCTTCTGCCTCAGAAACCTAACCATGCTCCAGCTGTAATTCATATTTATGTTCAAATTTGCCCATATCCTCTTGGGAGATGGATGCATTCATAATTCTACAACATTGTGAAATGTTTAGACATCAGGAAACCAAAGAGAGTTGACCGACAGGTAGAGAATAATAATGCATTTTAAAATAGCTAAATGGATTCTGTGTTACTTTTCTTAGTTGATGGTTAAAATCCCCCATTAAAACCAGTGGGTAAGGTTTCTCTTACTCATCTATAGGTCATTTCTGATAGTTTTAAAATAAGAATTAACTATATTAAAGCTGGCCTGGATGTGAGCTTCTGACCCAAAATATATCTTTGGCCTAATTTCATCCAGTTTACAAGTTCAGAGCCAAGATCGAATTTAATCAATGTTTTTATCTGCTTTAAACATCATTAACAATAGTGTGTTAGATTGCTACCATCATGGCCTCTAATGGATAGTGTCCCTGTGTCCTCACTCCTTTGCAGTGTGACTTTGCTGCTTCTCCCTAAATGAAGAGGTGGGACCTATTTCTCTACCCCTTGACTCTGGGATGGCCTCATGACTTGCTTTAACCCATAAGATGCAGCAGAAGTGATGTTGTATAATCTCTGGAAATAGATCTAAAGAGGAATTGTAAATTCCATTTTCAATCTCTTGGAACACCTAGGGTCCACCTGGTGAGAGAAGCTCCCTGACAGCAATACCAAGACCCCAGACATGTGCACGGGGCAAGCTAGACGCTCCAGCCTCAGTTAGCCCAGGAGAAACCAGCAGAACCATGGGAAACAATACATTGTCATTTTAAACCACTAAGTTTTAGGGATGTTTGTTCTGCAGCAAATAGATAACAAACACAAATAGCATCCTAAACAGTGACAGAATAGAGTCCTTTTTCTATAAAAATAGACTTCCTCTCTTAAAAGAGATGGGACATTTCCCAACTTTCCAGAGTAATAGGGTAGAATCTTCACCTTTGAAATAAGAAAGCAAAGTTTTTCAGGATAGCCTATAAATTTAAATTTGAATGCCAAAATCTAATAATGTTCACCCACTTCAAACACCTGAGGAGTTTTACCATTGAGACTAAAAGCTGGTCAGGGAGAAAAGAAAACGAGATTGAAAAGGGTTTTGGCCATTGCTTTTCATTCTACCCTCACCAGTGCTTTGCTTGCTTCCAACTCGGAAGAATTTCAATCTGGCCTCTTTTGTGCTTCCCTGCTTTTTGCATTAGCAAAACTGTGCTCTCCCCTTTTGCTCTCTTTTGATGGGGACACTTTGTTCATTGCAGCTCTCTTTGCACCAGTAGACATTTGCTGTTTCCAAAAGGATATGGTTTCCCTATACTTTGTGATCTCACTCTGACATCGTGACCTTTCTTGCAAAAATTTAAATTAAAACTTATGTCTCCAAGTGAAAATTTCAGGAAGAACTTCCTTGCTGTTTTAGTAGAAAAGAAACCACATGGTTGGATAATAGTTCTTTCATGGGTTTCTCGTGAAATTAAAGAATTTGATAACAGAATGTATTCCTCTGTTTGCCAGAATTTGGGGCAGCAAATACCTAGAGAAAAAAAGTGAGTCAAGGAATTACTGTCTATACGTTATAATATTTGTCTCTTTATAATATATTTCACACTATTTTAATTTACATACTGTAAGATTGACTTTTCATTTTGGTGTGCAATTCTGTAAGTTTTAACATATGTATAGACGTGTGTATCCACCACCACAATCAGGACACAGAACAATTTCATCCCCCCCCCCAAACTCCCTTGTGTGCCCCTTTGTTGTGAAACCCTCCCCAACTTCCTCCTCCCCTGCCCCACCTCGGGTCTGCTCCCCTTACTACAGTTTTACCTTTCAGAGTGTCACGTAAGTGGCACAAACGTGATAATAATACTATTTATTTATTTACTGAGTGTTTGCCAAGCACCAGGCATTGTTCTAAGCACTTTACATGTAATTTATTCTGTGAATCACATCATTTAATTCTCAAAACAGCCCCTATGCAGTAGACACAGTTTCTACCCCCTTTGACAATTGAGCAAAGGAAGCAGCAGCGGTCTGCTTGCCTGTGTTGTGTGTCGGTTAGCTAGCACCCCTTCCGAGAAAAAGATGCCTAAAAAAAAAAAAATCCCAACATGAACTGCTGGAAATCAACAATTATTTATTATGACGGATCTACAGGCCAGCTGATCTAGACTGGCTTTGGCTAGATGGTCCTGCTTCAGGGGATAAAGCTATCTGGCTGGGGCGCAGGTTTGGGGAGCGCAGCTGTCAGGGAGAAGCTCTTCTGTGGTCGCTAGCTGCAGAAGCACGAAGGCAGGCCCAAACACTGAACACTTTAAGCCCCTGCCTGCATCACATGCAGTGACATCCTACTAGCCAAAGCAAGTCACATGGCCAAGCGCAGCGTCAGTACAGTGGGAAAAGTACTCCTCTTATGGGAATCAGGTGGGCAGGAGAGGGTTTTTGAACAGTAATCTACTCTACCATGTTGCATCAGACTTTCAGTAATGGAACCAAGTGATCAAACTTAACACCACTCATAGTAGAACATCTAACATTATGTGTCTCCTGTCACATACTATGACATGGTGTTCTTCAAACAACCCATAAAAACTCTCCACAAAAATGTTTAACCTGAAACTCATCAAGCCTCTAAATTTAACTTCTATTAATCATTCAAGAAAATACAGTAGAGGAGTGAGTTAAATGGACACTGTATCAATTATATATTGCTGAGTAACAAATTACCCCAAAACTTAAAAATAACAATAAACAATATTTTACAAGGTGGCCCAAAAGAAAGCATGGAGAAAGCTGCAAGTTTTTTAGGATCTGGTCACAGAAGGCATAAGCTTTCATTTTTGCCACATTCTACTTATTAAAAGAGAGACACTCAGTTCAGCCCACATTCAAGGGGAAGTTCCATCTTTTAAATGTGGGGCAATCAAAGCATTTGTGGACATATTTAAAGTCACTATTGGATTTTTTTTTTTTTTAAGCCTACAGTACCCAGTATTCCCTGGTGGTCTCCCATCCAAGTACTAACCAGGCCCTACCCTGCTTAGCTTCCAAGATCAGATGAGATCAGGCGCTTTCAGGGTGGTATGACTATAGACTACTAAGGTTATTTTAGGTTAAAAAAGGCTATAGAGATTTTAAAAAAAGCAATGTGTGAATCCTGATTGGATCCTGGATTTTATAAAAAGCCATAAAAGTCATTTTGGGGACGATTGGGGAAATCTGAATATGAAATAAATATTAGATGATATTAGAGAATTATTGATAATTTTTGTAGGTGTGACAGTGGCCTTGTGATGTTGAAGAAGGTTTTATTCTCAGAGGAGGCAGAGGAGGGTACAGGATGTCTGCAACTTATTTTCAAACAGGTCCTAAAAAAAAGAGGTAAAGCAAATGAAGCAAAATGCCAACACTTCATAAGTCTTGGGGAGAGTACACAGTCACTATACTAATTTTTGACTTTTTCATACTTTCAAATTTTTAAAAAATAAAAGTAGATAAATATATTATGATATTTGGGGTCAAATTTGGTATACAGTTCTCAAATTCAAGGCTGAGGAATTAGGTTGTTATTTTTGGTTAGCCCATAAATAGAGTGAGAATTTCTACTTTTAAGTTAATGCTCTTCTTTTATCTAATATTCCTGACAAGTGGGTCAAGCCACATTAGCTTCAGGAAACTCTCTTCCTGAAGGAGACACAAGAAGAAATACCCCAAATTATCTGTATGACTCCTTCTGCTAAACCAGGCAAAGAAGCCACCTTGAAGGCATTGAAGGAGGAGCAGAATAAATCAGAAATGAATGTCACTGGGCAAGTTGGCTCACACCTGTAATCCTAGCACCTTGGGAGGCCGAGGCAGGAGGATGGCTTGAGGCCAGGAGTTGAGAGCAGCCTGAGCAACATAGTGAGACCCAATCTTTACAAAAAAAAAAAAAGAAAAAAAGAAAGAAAGAAAGAAAGAAAAGAAAAGAAAAGAAAAGAAAAGAAGAAAAACAAAAACAAAAAGCTGGGCCTAGTGGTGCATACCTGTAGTCCCAGCTATCCTGGAGGCTGGGGCAAGAGGATCACTGGAGCTCAGGAGTTCAAGGCTACAGTGAGCTATGATGACACCATTGCATTCTAGCCCAGGCAACAGAGTGAGGCCCTGTCTTAAAAAAGAAAAGAGAGAGAGAGAGAGAGAGAGAGAGAGAGAGAGAGAAATGAATGTCAAGGAGAAAAGCCAATGTATTTTACAAAGAGCAGAGCTCCAGAATCTTTAGTAAAATTCTGATGGGGAGGAGGAATGAGGTTTGAAGGTGGGGAAGGAAAGTCCTGTCTGACTCCCAGGCCAACGTTTTAAAGAACACCGCCACAAATCCTATCTGTCTGACACCTGAGGACTCTGGAAGAAAAGGAGGGAGAATTGTGTTTGAGAGTCAGTCTGGTGAAGACTCAGGATTACTCCTTCAAAGCCAAGCTCACATCCCCTACTTCTAGGAACCCAAAGGGAATCTTAAGTAATATAATTCGAGGCAAATGATTAAAATGAATAAATTAATAAAATATTATTTCAACATTCCATAATGACTGATAAATCTGACACAAAAAACATTTCATCCATTTAATAACATCTGTTATTTTTAACAACTAGATATTGATTTAAAAATCACATTTATTTGAAGTCCATCGGGGGAAGCAAGCAGATAAACCCAGAATGTGGGACATTCTATAAGATAACAACCCATTGGGGAGACTATTTTAGAGTTTTTTAATGTTGTAGGTTTTTTAGTATTAAGAAAGACTTTTATAAAGACTTGGAAACAGAGAAGGGAAGACTTGATGTCCTAAACTTTCGATATCATGCTGGGGCACTGTTCAACATTCCCACAGTATACGCCTTCGTTTCAAACTATTTAAGATGGATTTTGATATTTTACAAATCTTTGAGAGCAGATGGCCAAAACTGAGAGTGGTGCAAACCATTCTTCTCTGACAGCAATGGATATGAATTTTGCCCGGTAGAGAGAAATGCACACGTGATTTCAGGTTACTTACAGTTTTATTGCCTTAGAGATTGTTACACATATTTTTAAAATCTAATTTAGCAGTTTTCTAGTGCCTATATGTACTCAGTCGCTCAAAGTTTCTTTTAACCAGCTCAACCATCCTGCCGCTCATTAATGAGGTAATGAAATATTTAATAATAACTTACTTTGTAGGATACTCACGTTTTGCCTTTTTGGAAATTCTACTTTGAAAAGAGACTTGAAATACATAACATCAAATGCAAGATCTAGATCTTATTTGGATCCTGTTTTCCAACAAAGCAATTGTGAAGACATTGTTCATTGTTAGGGAGTTGGAGGACATCTATAAGATGACCTAGGTATTCCATGATATTAAGGAATAATTGTTAATTTTGTTAGGTGTGTTGATGACATTTGGTATGAAGGAAGAGCTGTATGTATGTTTAAGTGTATTAGTTTAGTGTATAACAAATCACCAGCAAATCATGGTGTGTTAAATGTCGGCTTTATTATATTTAGATATGGGAAGGCCAACCGATCAGGAGGTGACTGCCATTGGAAAGGTGGTTTGTTACACTCACAGATCCCAAGTAGAAGGGGCACACACACACCATACCACACCACCAGTGGCTTCTCGAGGTTGCATCAGGGGTGGGGGAAGTGGGCAAGAGCCTCTATTGTGGTTTCCAGGGGAAGGATCAGGCGAGGCAGGGTAAGCAGGCTGAGGATTGGCTAGTTTGAATCATGTCAGTGGGCTCTGGGGCTGCAGGGCTGTCTGTAGTTGTCTGGCACCTGGCCCTGGGGTGACAGTGCAGGTGGACAGCAGCCCAGAGTGTGAGAGCGGGCACAAAGCAGGTGGTTGGGGCTCAGGCTCTGGATTGGGTGCTTTGCATATGAAAGGCCTGCACTATCTTTAGTACAAACTGGCCACCCCTGGCAGAGGCAGACTCTCCAGGGTCAGCAAGGCCCCAGCTGTCAAAGCATCAGAAACACATGGTTATTACACTTAGTGACTTAAAACAGGATCACTTAGTATTCCATATAGTTTCTGAGGGTCAGGAATCTGGGACTTAACCAGGTGGGTCTGGCTCAGGGTTTCTCGGGAAGTTACCAACAAGATGCTAGCCAAAGCTGCAGTCATCTGAAACTGCACCAGGGCTAGAGGGTCTGTGTCCAAGATGGCCCAGCCACCGGGCTGTTGGAAAGAAGCCTCGGTTCTTCCCCACGTGGCCTCCTCACAGGGCTGCTGGCTTCTCCCAGAGGAAGTGATCTGACAGAGAGAGTGAGAGAGCGAGAGAAAGATGCCAAGATGAAAGCCACGCTTACAAAAATAAGTTAATGCTGGATGTGGTATACCATTGTGTCTTAGTTCCTTTTCTGTTTTTTATATAATAACAGAATAGCTGAAACTGGGTAATTGACAAAGAAAAAGAATTTATTTCGTACAGTTATGGAGGCTAAGAATTCCAAGGAGGATGAGTCCCACCTGATGAGGACTCTTCGCCAAGTCTGGAGGTGGCATAGGACAGACATCATATGGCGAGGCAGCTGAGCGTGCTAGCTCAGGTCTCTCTTCCTCGTCGTGTATAGCCACCAGTTCTCCTCCCATGATGACCCATTAATCCAGTAATCCAGCAATCCATGAATGGATCAGTCCATCCACAAGGGCAGAACTCACATGACCCAATCACCTATTAAAGTTCCCATGTCTTGGTACCACCACATTGGGGACTAAATTTCAACATGAGTTTTGGAGGGGACAAACATTCAAACTATAGCGCAGTTATTGCTGCTGCATGCTGTGGGTCTCACAGACCAACTGTGGTGCAATGAGGCCTGGGGATGGGAGAGGTGGGGACAATACTCAAGGGTGTGACTACTCGGCAATCAACCTAGGCTAACTAGCAGATGACCACAGCCCACCTTCTGGCCCTCGAAATTCATATCCTTCCCACATGCTAAATATAGTCAACCCCCTTCCAAAGTCCCCAGCATCTCATCCTAGAAGAGCATCTGTTCACTGTCCAGTGTCCTAATCTAAATCAGGTCCAGGTGTGACTATATTTCCATAAACGCAGCCTCCAGCACAGTTCTTCTGGGAAAGAAAGTCCATCCCTGCCGCACCCTCCCCCACTGAACAGCCATGGACTAACCACTCTAGACCCTCCTGTTCCAAAAGGGAGGGGGAAAAGGTGTCATGTGTTTGCAGTTCTATAGCATCCTCAGCCTGCTTCCTGCCAGTAGAGTTTTGAGGGTCTAACGTCTGCTTTTTGTGTTATACTGTCTCTGTCCCTTTCAGTCCAAGCTGGTGATGTTTCTGTATAAATAATTATTTTAAAAACTTTATGGATTTTCTGTGAGTCTTATTGGAGTCTACTTCATTAGATAAATGCAATATCCACAAATCTCTTTGAGATAAGCCCTTCCCTACTTTTAGCTTCTGCAGACGGCTGAGGGACAATGCCCGTAAGCTTTCTGTCTGCACCAACCTTCGATTGAGAGAGTCTGCAAGGCACGCCTTTAATCTGTACAGACTGCTCTGTCCGACTGAGCAGTGCTCTGAGGTGCTGCCTCACATCTTTCTGAAATCTTAAAAAGATGATTTTACAGTCATGCCCCAGGATTCTTCTCTGGATCACAACTATTCTGGCAGGACCCTGGATTTGATTTTTTTCTTAGAAACCATTTTTTCCTTTTCTTTCTTTCCCTTCCCTCCCTCTGTTCCTTCCTTCCTTCCTTCCTTCCTTCCTTCCTTCCTTCCTTCCTTCCTTCCTTCTTTCCTTCCTTCCTTCCTTCCTTTTCTCCCTTTATCTCTTTCACTCTTTCTCTTTCTCTTTCTCTCTCTCTTCCTCCCTCTATTCCTTCCTTTCTTTTTCTATAGAGACAGGATCTCACTGTATTTCCCAAGCTGCAGTGCAGTGGCCCCATCATAGCTCACTGAAACCTCAAACTCCTGGGCTCAAAGTGATCCTCCCACCTCAGCTCCCCTCCCTCCCGAGTAGCTGGATTAAAGGTGGCTATCGTGCCCTACCGCCATTTCTTAATTGTGGCATAATTTGCCACCTGGGAAGGCTGGACATTTTCAAAATCATCCAGTCCTAGCTCATTTTTGTCTAAAGCTCCTTCCTTTCATTGATCTCTTTCCTCTAGCATCTTACTAGAAGCAACTAGGCAGCACTTTCAATATTCTGATTCAAAATCTCCTTGACTAGACCACCTAGTTCATTGCTTCTGTCCACATAATTGCAGGCAACAGCGCTGCCACTGTATAAAGATGTCCTGCTCCCAGTTTCTAATAGCATTACCTGACTTTCCTGCAAGCACTCACCTACACACTTTAAAGACTTGAGTCTTTATTAACAGCTTCTTCAGATAATTGAAACCTTTCACTAACACTCCGGACAAAGCCCACAGCCCAGTCCCAAAACCACTCTCACACGTGAAGTTTTTGTCATAGCTGCACCCCACTTCCAGGTATCAACATCTGTATGAACTATCAATTGCTGTGTAACAATTTAGCCCAAATCTTAGTGGCTTAAAACACCGCACAGTCCATGAAAGCGGGGAATCTGGAAGTGCCTCAGCTGGGTGGGTCTGGCTCAAGGCCTCTCAGGAGGTTACCATCAAGATGTTGGCCAGGGTTGCAGGCCTATGACATGTGACAGGGGCTAGAGGGTTTGTGTCCAAGATGACCCAGGCACATGGCTATAGATCAGAGACTTTCTTTGCTACACCACAGGCCTCCCCATGGGGTTACTCAAGATGTGGCAGCTGACTTCCCCCACTGCATGTGATCTGAGAAACTAGTCACACGCACACACACACAAAGAGAAAGGCAGGGAGAGAGAGAGGGAGAGAGATATGGAAGTCACGGTGTCTTCTATAACCTAAAGCTGGAAGAGATGTACCATCACTATTCTGTATTCTGTTGGTCCCACAGACCCACTGTGGCACACTATGGGAGACTACATAGGGGTATGAATTCCCAGAGGCAGGAAACATTATGAGTCATCTTGGAGGCTGACTACCACAAAATCATTAAAGGGTGAAATGTCATGTTGTCTATAATTTCCATACTTTGCCAAAAAAGTTGATGAAGCATGCATAGCAAAATATTAACAATTATATCCAGATCTGGGTTCCATGGGAGTTTAGTGTATTCTTTTTACTATTCTATATATTTTAAAATTTCATAATAAAAAGTTAAAAAGATAAAAGCAAATTTAGGCTTACTATCTGGGGTGACAAGATGGCCTACTGGCTCAAGAACCTTCTGGAAATCAGCCCACTTTCTTCTCTCCTCTGACCTGTCTCTGCCAGCAACTCCTGCCGGGTGCTGGAGATTCAGTGCCTTCCCCGCAGCTGCGCCCGAGGTCGGGCTGAGTCAGCAGCATCGGCCCTTAAATGCTAACAGATGAAGTGGAATATGTTCTCTCTCAGGTATTATTTTGAGATGTTCTGAAACATACCATCGCTTTTTCTGATTTTGTTCCAAGCTGCGTGAGGAGCAGTTCCACGGAATACTTTTTCTGACCTTGGCTTCGAAGTCAGTGTTAATCACGGGGTTTTGAGCAGTCAGCAGTTTTGTTTAACTTTGCCCTTGCCCCGTTTGTTAATTCAGCTTGGACTCATTCTGTTCTTGGAATTTAGATCCTTATTTCATAATGAAAAATAAAAACAACTTTGGAGGGGTAGCCAGCAGTGACCGCTGAGTCATAGCTCTTTAATTTACAGGGAACTCCATGAAATCTTAGTGTTCACTTCTGCTGAGAGTTTCTACAAGAATGAAACTTTTACTTTTTTTAAGAGCCTAGGTTAAATATTTACTTGTGTGATGAATTTTCCAGTGGAGTTTAGAGCTAAAATTGGTGAAGCTGAAAAGCTGCCATTTTGGGTGTTGCAAGCTGTTTGTGCATTTTAGGATGGAAACGAGAATTTTTGTTTAGGGCAGGTCCTCAATTTGTTCTGGGTAATAACATTTTGGTGGCTTCTTTTAATTATTCAGATGCTAACAAAATACCCATTATTTTGGAGGAATCCCAAGCCAGTAAAATAATTCAATTGTAGATGTTTCAGACTGGGAAGTGATAGGTCCTGTTTGAAAGAAAATTAGTATATCTCTAGCAGGATAATACTGTCTTACTCAGTTTCGGCTGCTATGACAAAAACACCATAGACCAAGCGACTTCATAAACATTTATTTCTTACAGTTCTAAAGGCTGGGAGTCTGAGATCAGGGTGCCAGGAGGATTGGGTTCTTGGTGAGGGCCCTCTTCCTGGTTTACAGATGAGGAAGCAACGTATCTCTTCTTTGACGGGCACTGATCCCATTCATGACCTCCACCTTCATGACCCAAGCACCTGCCAAAGGTCCCACCTCCTACTACCATCACATTGGGGGTTAGGATTTCAACATGTAAATTTTGGGGGGCACCAACATTCAGTCCACAACGTCTTTGCCGTGGGGAGGACAAGAAGTGAGTCCACCGTGGTATGATGGCCTGGTAATGTGGCTACTTGGCCAGGCTGAGCTGTATTTCCTAGAATTCCCTTTTCTTGTGTGTTCCCACTTTGGATCCCTTATGAGGGATGTGCTTCCGCAGCCAGTTGAAGTTGTTATCATAACCTTGGTCAGATGACCAAAATATGGGGGAGCGGGGCATGTATGAAATGTGTGTCAACCTAAAATAATCAAAAGTCAGACTCTAGTTTAAAGGGAGTTTATTCAAGCCCGAAGTTTGAGTATGAGCCGCCTGGGAAGCACAGATTCCAAAGAGGGAAGTCAGTGTTCCAAAGGGCAGAAGTTTGGGATCGTGTATATAGACAATGTTTAGGGAGGCTTAACAGAATTTCAACATCTTTTTACCTAAGGCTTGATCCATAGCTACAGTGATCTGATTAGTTGAGATGGTCTTTTCTTTCTTTTTCTTTCAAGAGAGGTATATTTAACATTCCGCGCTGAAGATGTCACAGTCATCGGTCTTGGGTGCCACCGGGTCTGAGGTACAGGACAATACAGGAGTCAATCTACAACAAAGATCAGTGATTGGAGGAGGGGACGGTCTGGTCACTGGTGTCTCCCAGTCACTTACAGAACGCGGAGGAAGAGAGCTAATCTACAATCTGTTAATAAGAAACAGAACTGCAAACATGCTACGTGACTCCAGTCTCCAGGGCGTACCTTCCTTGGTATAATAAATTTAGAGGGTCCTGAATATTTTTCTTTCGCATGTGTAATAATTTCTTTTTGAAAATAGATTAATTTTGATTTACAGCAGAGGAGTTACAGGTCTTAGGGGCCAGACAGGAGTATAAACGTCACAGGCTGGCTGTCTTCCTTCCCCAGGCCTCCAGATACTCTTCTGGGCTCCTTTCCCTGCGCCTCGCTTCCCCTGCTCTCCCCGCAGGCTCCTCTGCCCCCAGGCCTCCTCCCCTCCCTGCCCCCTCCTCCCTCCCCTCCCCCCTCGGCCTCCCCTTCCCCCACGCCCCGCAGCCCTCTCCTCCCCGCGCCTCCCTCCGGGCTCCAGCGTTCCGGGGTCGAGCCGCGGGCCCCGCCGGGACCCCAGCGCCCTCGGTCCCGCGTCCCCTTCCCGTCCGCGGGAGGCGCCGCCCTCCGGGTCCCCGCCCGCCCCGCGCGCGCCGGGCGGGTCTGCGGCCGCGGGACGAAGTCCGTGCGCGGCCCCGGGACACCAGCGCCCGGGCCTGTGGCAGAGGAGGGCCTCGCCGCGCGCACAGGTAAGGAACTCCCCAAAGTCTGTTTCCAAAGGCTGACCTTCGTGGAAGTAATACCTTGTTCTCGCGGAAGAGCAGCCCCCACGATCGCACGCGCGCGAGGCGCCGCTCCTGGCACCGAGGTATGTTCCTGTAGGTGGTTAGTCGTGTACATTTGAAAAACGTAGCTGCAATTCCACGCCATACAGACCTGCATTCGTCTTTGCCACTCCACACAGTGTGAGGAGCCTTTCCTCCAGGCCGCTAAATACTGTTTGTAAGTATTTTCCTGCAGTTAGACATTCTGGTGGTATAGTCTTTAACTGATATAAAACTGAAAAACCTGAGCATATTTGCACGGAAATCGGTATACACATTTGGCAGCAGTTCCTTAGGGTGGCTATAAACAAGGGAGGGATTGGGTCCAAGAGCTGGACTTCCGACCTGCATGCTGGGTGGGCGTTGCCAAGAACGACTGTACTGTTTACACACCGCAGCAATGCGGGTTGGCAGGCCCGGCCAACACTGGGCCCTGAGATTTATGTCCACTTGCTGATGGAAGATGCCACCTGTTGTTTTCAAAGCCCATTTAAAATAAGATGCTCAGAAATTGAGCCCTGCTGGTATCTAGGGAAGACTGCCCAGGCCTGGGAACAGCCCTAGAAAAAGCCAAAGGCAGGGGTGCTGTTGGCATGTGCGAGCAGGCCAGCGTGTGCTCATCATAGGTAGCTTCCTAATTCATGCTATCTCGACTGTATGCCCTGTGCAAAATACAAGCATGGCTGCTGAAGAATAAATACTTGGAGGAGTTGACATGCATAGACTCATCTGAGGATGAGTATTGGCCCTGCCTTTCCCACTCCGAGTTTGAAAATCAGCTGCCATGCAAGTTCCCACAGTGTTTAACCAGTAAAGGAATAAAAACCCCAGCCCTTCCCTGGTAGACACCACACCCCATGTTGTCTCAGAGTGTCCCCTTTAACCCTGAGCACCTGTTGCACACTTGGTTTCTATTTCTAACTTTTTACAACTCACAGCAATTTATTCCTTGACTTCTTTGCTTGCTACAGTCGCATCTGCACCAGTCTTTTCTGCTCTCTGTTTCTGTTGGAGAAATGTTGTGTCAGGAAGTCTGATTTCTGAGTTACTTAAATCCTTGGGGTACAAAAGCAGGAAAACCACACTCCCACTGTCCTTTACCATCCATTTCTGACTTCCAGTGGGAAAAAGGGGATGTTGTCCCATTACACTGTTTTTTTT
>VBSM01003039.1:24534361-24574771 GCA_008086735.1 Cheirogaleus medius
CCTCCCAGAGTGCTAGGATTACAGGCGTGAGCCACCACGCCCGGCCCCATTACACTGTTAAAAGGTAATTTTCAGCAAAAGGAAAATCATGACTTTCATACAGATATAAAAATGAACACATGATAAAGATTTTATTTTATGAATTAAAGAGAGATGTTATAACTGGAAGAAGTCAAGACGTGCACATTTACACAGAGTTAAGGAATTCGGCAGGAAGGTGTGCCTAGGACAGGGGCATACCCTTGGAGTTTGCAGAGCACATGCTCAACAGTGATCCCCACAGGTGTTGGCTTATAATTTTGCAGAGGAATTGTCCTATGGGAGGCAGGACTGGAGAGGCCACAGGGTCACTCTGTTGGGAGAGGCCTGATGGTGATACATAGGCACTCTCTTGCATGAATTTTTATGAGGAAATTGTGCATTTGTTTTGCTAGCCAGTGTGGGCATTGTCAAAGAACATGGCCACCAGGGTGTCCTCTGCAGAGGCATGTGTTGGCCATTGCTGAAGCCACCAAGAGCACCTTGACTTCCAGAGGCTTCACCAGTGGAAACCACAGACCTGATCTAGGTCTAGGTCACACCTGCGATGATGCAGAAATCTTTTTTTTTGAGACACGGTTGCCTGGGCTAGAGTGCAATGGCACAGTCATAGCTCACGGCAACCTCCAACTCCTGGGCTTAAACAATCCTCCTGTCTCAGCCTTCTGAGCAGCTGGGCCTACAGGTGCATGCCACCATGCCCAGCTAGTTTTTAAATGTTTTTGTAGAGACAGAGTCTTGCTGTGTTGCCCAGGCTGATCTCGAACTGGCCTCAAGTTATCCTTTCACCTCGGCCTCCCAAGGTGCTGGGATTTCAGGCATGAGCTATTGCACTGGCAAGAAAAGCCTTTTTTGGCACACATGTCATGAGGACCCCACCATGTCTGCCAGACACACAGTCCTGCCCCGTGCAGGAGGAGGCTGAAGCCTTCCTCACAGTGAAGGACCCTCTCCCGTGTAGGAGAGGTTTTGTGCTTCAGTGGAAAAGTATCTGTGTCTATAGCACACCCTCTGGGCTGATTCTGGCCCTGTTCATTGTATTTGAGCCATTTTGCAACTCTTTGTAAGTCATGGGTAAATGATCTGATATTTGTAAATTCTGTCTTTTTTCTGTAGAGAATTAATCAACTGCTTTCCCTACTGTGGAAAGAACTGTTCTGTCTCCATTTGCAATTCATCTCAGCATTTCTTCACAGCATGTAAATTTGTGCTTTTCTGATTTTTCCTTCAAGCCAGTGAGAACATCTGCCTCACTTCCTCCTATCGTCTGAGTAAAATAAAATCCTTGACATGTGTTTGTTTTTATATTTAAGAGTCATAGTTTTACTTTCTTCTGAAAATTATCTTTTAATAAACGTGTTATTTGGGGGAGAAAAAAGCAAAAATCCTGGAAAGTATATATAGAGAATGTGCGTACAGTACAGTCAGTTGAGGGTCCAGGGTAGCAACCTGCCCGCCCTGCCCACCGTGGTCTTGGCGCCCAGGCGGGGCCACGCCCAGGCCTCTTCTGCTGGAAAATAGCCCATCGAGATCAGTCCAGAGCGCTGCTCTACTGGCTGTAAACATTCCTTCTGGAAAGTGGATATCAAATGAAGAAAAAGTAAAAAAGATTCAGATTAGAGGATGCCTTGGGATGGCCGGGCTTTTCTGTTGTCCCTCGGTCCTCATACGACAGCCCAGGTAAGAAATCAGTCCAAGGAATTGGTTCTCAGCAAACAGTGCTACAGGGCACAACATTCACTGCTGTTAATGCTGAATTATTGTCTGTTACAAATAGCAGTTCTATAATGTAGCTTATGAAATCAAAACCAAGAAAACTAGTGCCCGTTGTCCTTGATTGGAGAGCTAGTTATTAATCCCTTTCTCCTTAAAATCAAATTACTTGATTTCTGATTATGAAACACTAAGAATATTCAGTGAAGTACGGGAAATAATGTAACAGCCACCTATTTCCCCATCACTCAGATTTAAAAGATAATATCATTTTGTCCCATGTACTTCAGATCAAAACTTTTTAAGGAAATAAAATGTAACAAATACAAATTAAAGCCAGCAATTCTCCATCCTTCCCCACCTCCCTTCCAGTAACTACCGTCCTAGTGGTGATGTATGTGTTTCATTCTCATACATGATACTTTCGCTACAGTGTATTTATTAATAAAATATGTATTATTTTTGGTTGTTACTTAGCATCAAAATAGTACTTATTTTTTTACATAGCATTATGTTTTTAAGCCTTATCATATTGATAAATACACATGCAGTTTGTTCATTGAACTGCCATGTAATATTCTTTTGACGCATGGATCTGTGTCCTACGGCTGCTGTCACAAATTGCCACAAACTGGGTGGCGTGAAACAACAGAATTTTCTTATAGTTCTGGAGGCCAGGAGTCCAAAATCAAAGAGTCAGCAGGACCATGCTCTTTCTGAAACCTGCAGAGAATCCTTCCTTACCTCTTCCCCCTTCTAGTGGCCCCTGGCAATCCTCAGCCCTTCCCAGCTTATAGATGCATCACTCCAATCTCTCCCTCCATCTGCACGTGGCCTCATCTTCTGTGTGTCTGCTCTTGTGTCCAAATTATCCCCTTAGAAGAATACCAGTCATTGCATTTAGGGCCCACCCTAATCCAGCATGACATCATCTTAACTTGATTATATCCAAGGACCTTATTTCCAATTAAGGTCACATTCACAGAGACTGGGGGATAGGACTTGAACAAGTCTTTTTGGGAACCCAATTCAACCCTCAACAATGAATAAATCACAATTTATTCCATTGCCTTGTTAGTGGTCAATTCCATTGCTTCCAATTGTTGCCGTCACATTGGGAATGCCAAGAACATCCTTCCATGTTCATGGCATGTGCCCCGTGTATCTGTGTGAATTTCTCTAGAGAAACATCTAGTGGTGGGATTTCTGGGTTGGAGGGTGTCTTCCCATTTTCCAGACCTTGCAAGTCTTCTTTCCAGGATTGTGTCAATTTACACTCCCTGTCATTTGCCTATGAGTGCACCCCGTCTGGGTATTAACAAACTCTGCCAATCTGCAAGACATAGAATGGTATTTCATTGTTTTTCTTAATACAATTTCTTTAAATACAGTGAGGTTGAATATCTTTTCATATGTTCATGGGCCATTCTGGTGTATTCTTTTTTAAATTGCTCATTCATATCTTTGGAGCATTTTCCTACTGGGTTGTCTTTTTCATGGTGATTTAAAAGGATTCTTCATATATTTTATCTAGATATTAAGTCCTCTGTTTCTAAAATAGTATCTTCTCCTAGTCTATCTTGTTTTCTTAATTTATAGAGCCTTCTATTTTATTATTAATCTTAATTATTATCTTATTAATCTTACTATCTTAGTTATCTTATTAATGAAATTTTAAAAGCCTTTCATTGTGGCAAGTATCAAGCATATATATACAAGTAGAGAGATGAGTGCAAAGGATGCTCCTGAGCTCACTCCCGGCTCCAGCGCTGTCAACACACGGACATCTCCATCCCTGTCCCGCACTGGCTAAATCGCAGACGCCTGATCATTTCATCTGTGTATACATGTTGTGATGAATCTATACAAAGATAAGGACCCTTTAAAAAAAAGTAACTGCAATGCCATTATCTTCCCCTGCCAAAATTAACAATTCTCAATATCATCAAAAATACCCACTCAGTATTTTCTGCAGTTGTCTTGCTTTTTTTTTTTTTTTTTATAATCGGTTGCAATGAAATGAGATGTGTTAATCCTTTTCTTTATGGTGTATGCTTTTTGGGTAGGATTTAAGAAATTCTGCCTTATTCCAAAATACAGGAAAAACGTGTTCTCCTATATTTTCCTCTAACAACTTAGTTTTGCTTTTCCAACTTAGATTTCTAACGGTCTGATATGCTCACTTGCGTGTGGTGCACTGGGATCCATCCTGGTTTGTTTTCTCACCTGGGCAGCTGTGTTGCATCATTGCCCCTTTCAACCCATAATAGCTGTTGAATTTTCAACATGCTATTCAAAATGCTTTTTTCTGTATCTATTGTGATGATGACATGGATGCATTTCTTTAATTTGTCAGTATCATGGATTACATCATAGAATGTCTAATGGCAAACCATCCTGGCATTCCTGATACGGTCTGATATATACATTTAAAAATATATTCTAGATTTACCGTGCTAATATTTCACTTAAGATTTTTGTATCTAAATTTATAAGTAAGGGAATCATTCAGTTTTTTATTCTCATCTTGTGCTTGTTTAGTTTTTGTATCCATGACATAGTCAGATTTTATTTGCTCCAGGTTGACATTTACTCCTGATTTTTTTTTTCTCTGATTAATGAATATTTCTGGTCAGCTCCCCCCAGCCCAACTTTCTACCATGAAAAATTTTCAAAATGGAGAAATGGAAAGAATCGTATACAAACAGTTATATGCTGATCATCTGGATTCAATAATTCTTGGCAATTTGCCATATTGCTTTATTTATCTATTAATATATGTGTGTCGTGTGTGTATGTATTTTATGAAACATTTGAGGGTAAATCACAGATGTCATGACACTTCATCCCCCAGCACTTGAGCACACATCTTCTATAATAAAATTAAGAACATTCTCTTACATAACCGCTATTATCACACCTTAATCAGACCTTATAAAATTATTAATAATGCACGGTGTCAGCTTTCATTCATATTTAATCCCTCAGCTGTCTCTGAAGTGTCTCCTATAGCTGTTCCTGATTTTGAACTAGGATCTAGTTAGGGTTCACATGATGCAGTTAGATTTATTTCTCTTTAGTTTCTTTTAACCTAGAGTCGTCTCACCACCTTTTTTTCTTTTACATTGGTTTTTAAATTTAGGCACATAACATAGTTGGAAAACATACCCTCTCTTTTCTGTTCTACCAAGTTGTCAGTTTTGTTGGGTCTTCAAATTTTTCAGCATAAAGTTGTTTGAACTAATTTCTTACGGTTTTTAAAGAGAAAATCTTCAATTATGTCACCTTTTCATTCCAGATATTGTGGTGGTGTTGTGTGTTTAGCATTCTTTCCTTTTTATTTGGTTAGTTTTGCTGGAGACGTGTCTATTTTATAACTCTCCAAGGGATCAGATTTTAATCTTTTTGGATTTTCTCTATTTTCATCTCATCATTCTCTCTTTGTAGGATTTGCTATGGTCTGAATGTTTGTGTGTCCCCAGAGTTCCTATGTTGAAATCCTAACCCTCAAGGTGATGGTGTTAGGAAGGGGGGCCTTTGGGAGGTGACTAGGTCCTGAGGGCAGAGTCCTTGTGTTTGGAAATAGTGCCCTTATAAAAGAGACTGCAGAGAGCTGGCAGGTCCCTTCTATACTGTGAGGATCCAGGGAGAAGGTGCCATCCAAGAAGCAGAAAGTCGGCCCTTCCCTGATCCTGAATCTCCAGCTCCTTGAATTTGGACTTCCCAGCTTCAGGAACTGTGAGAAATACATTTCTGTTGTTTATGGGCTACCCAGTTTATGGTATTTCATTACAGCAGCCTGAACAGTTCTCTGATCTGCCTATGTCCTTTAGTTCAGTGTTCCCAGTTCCACCTTTCTGATCAAAGCTTAATTTTTAAAAAATCCAGTTTGAGAAACTGTCTCAACTAGTGAATTTAATCTGTTTACATTTATTTAAACTCAGGCTGGTCCGAAGGTTATTTCAGTTCACAGTCAGTTCCAGATTGAACTCCTTGTTCAACTCTTTTTTCCCCGTCTGATGTCTGCACTTGAGTAGACTTAAAATAAATAAATAAATAAATTCATTTCAGCTGCATTATTTCATGCCTTGTAGTTAACAGGTTTTTAAATGTTCTTTTTCTTTCCTGCTTTCTATTTTGATTCATCAAACTTTTTTAGGTCTCCTCACATTTCAAACCCCATTCTCTTCATAAACTTCCCCTGGCGGTTGTATCTGCTGATTTTTGTTTATTTGAATCGCTTCCTTGTGTGTAGTTTTTTTACAGTGAGCTCCTCCTTGACGGGGTAGTGTTTTTTGGCCTGCATTGCAGAAGTCTTGCTATAAAGTGGATCTGCATTTGCCTCTGCCAGGTGTTCCAGGGGCTTTGCTGACCGAGGGTCAGTTGCACTGATTTCTCAGCCGAGGCATTCCCCTTGCAAGGATCCTGTAGGGCTGGAGGTTGGTTTCTTTTTTCCCTTCCGCTGAGAATTCAGGGTGAGATGAGCTTTGCCATATTCCTAATCCTGGTCGATGGAGCTTTTCTTGTTTTGTTTTGGCTTCCCCTTCCCCTAGGCGTGAGCCTTTGAGGGCTCAACATGGCAGTGTGGGGCTCGGTTACCCATTCTCATGTGGTCCCAAGGCCTCCCTGGATATAAAATCCTAAGTACTCGGTTGTTCAGGTGTATTCCTGGGTCCAGCCCTGTCTCCCAACTTCGTCAGGTGCCTCCAACATCCCCTGTGTCTTCCTCATTAAATACTTAATAATACTCTGGCTTTCCATTTCCTCTCCAGTCCTGGCTCGTGGGGAGTCCCTCGTTCCTATGAGCGAGCGTTTTTATTTTTTTGTTGTTGGTTTCGTTCAATCTGTCATTTCTAGTGTTTGCAGCCTTAATCTGTGGTGTTGCCAGAACCACAAGTTACCTTTGATCTCTTACTTAATAAATACCATAGTTGTAGTTAAAATTAATTTTTTTCTATAATATTTTTTTTAGAAACAAAATCTTGCTCTATTGCCCAGGTTGGAGGGCAGTGGCATATTCATAGCTCACTGCAGTCTTGAACTCCTAGGCTTAAGCAATCCTCCCACCCCAGCTTCCCAAGTCGCTGAGACTACAGGCATGCATCACCACGCCCAGCTAATTTTTCTTATTTTTTTGTGGAGAAAGGGTCTCACTATGTTGCCCAGGCTGGTCTCAGACTCCCAGCCTCAAGCTGTCCTGCCTTGGCCTCCCGGAGTGCTAGAATTATAGGCGTGAGCCACTGCGCTCAGCTGATATAACTCATTAGATTTAATAGTGCAGAACTAAACATGAAATAACCTAGTCAAATTTCTTAAGGTTGATTGACAAGACATATGCATGTGTAATGTTTATACATTTAGAGTAAACTTCTTAAGTGGTATATAAGAAACTGGAAACAATGATGGACTGCAGGAAGGAGAACTGGATGGCTGGTGGACAGGGGAAGGAGGGAGGTTTGCTTTTTATTCCTATATACCCTTTTGTACCATTCAACCTTTGTCCCATGTGCACGTATTATTAAAGGTCATAATACTTAAAGAAATTTTTTTTTTGTCAGGGGTGAGTCTCACTATGTTGCCCAGGCTGGTCTCAAACTCCTGGCCTCAAGTGATCTTCCTGTCTCGGCCTCCCAAAGTTCTAGGGTTACAGTTTTTTCTGTAATCTTGATTTAATTTACTTACTATTTATAATCTTCAGATTTGTACCATTCGGAATGTAACGCGTGCTTCTCTCTTCACAGCCTGACTCAGATATCTGCAATGGCTAACGAAGCTGACCCTTGTCCGTGCGACATCGGCCATAGGCTGGAATATGGAGGGATGGGGTGTGAAGTTCAAGTCGAGCACATCAAGGCTTATGTCAACAAGTCCCCTGTTGCCGCAGGCAAAGCTGTGATTGTCATTCAGGATATATTCGGCTGGCAGTTGCCCAATACCCGGTATATGGCTGACATGATCGCAGGAAACGGATACATGTACGTATACAATTCTGTTCCTTTGTCTACACTCGTGTAAATTTCTGTGGTTTATTTTGTTCCCTGACTGTACAGTATTCTCATTTACATCATCTGCTTCCTTATCTCACTATGGTGAAGGTAAATGGGAAATGTGTGAAATTAAGCACCCACCTGGTGGAAGCCAACTGCTCCTAACCCAGTCCCTGGGTGTCGTGTTCCCCTGGGAGTACCTGGCCCCATGGGCTTATTCGACACTGGTAGTTCTCTCCCCGTGTGTGGCCCTGGCCAGGTGCAGGCTCTGGAGACCTTGCCAGCTCTGCAGTGGGCCCGTTACTTGGCCCCTGAAGCATCTCAGCCCCGTGTCAGATTTCACAGGGCTACTTGGGCGGCAGGGCGTCCATGGCTCTTCCTGGTCCAAACATGTCCCACCATAGCCCGGTCTGACTTAGACGGTGGCCCAGGAATGGTACAGTGAGACCTTGCTTGTCTCCCAGCGTTTACTTCTTTGTCCGTCCAGGTGGCCATGGCCACCACTGGTGAGGGCTGCCACCTGTTTGCTTGTCATTTGCCGGTGTTGGCAAAGGCTTCAGGAAAGCCCAGAGGGGAGCAGGGACCACTCCTTCCTCCCCAGCCTCAGAAAAAGTGTAAACCCAGCAGGCTCGAGCCCGAGCACCTTCCCAGTTTCCGTTGTTTTCTCAAAAGGAGAAGATGGAAACCCGAAGGTGCACCTACCTTGTTTTTCTAGGAAGAGAAACTAGTTTAAAGGAATCGCACCCACCGCAGCCTGATGCAGACCGAGTGCTGAGTGAAAACGTCTCACTTGAGGCGTTTCCCTTTTTCACGTCCCGATTCCCTCTTGAGGATGAGGCGGCTGAGCCTCCCAGGGGCGAGCCCAGTAATTAAGACACAGCCAAGCCTGATGGCCTTCCTGCTCGGCCAGAGCTTGTGTTAAGGGCCCGTCCTGGGTCACAGCTCTTACACCTTCCAGCAATCCCTGAGGGAGGAAGCGCTGCTGCCCTCCTTTTGCAGAGCGGGAAAGCATAAAGACAGAGGTTCGAGACTGCCCCAGGTCACCCAGACATAAGCGGCAGGTTGATGGGGTTTGCGTTGTTTTATGGTGGGTTCTTTAGCTGGAGTCACAGCGGAACAGTTGAGTAGACACCTGTGACTTACAAAGCACTTTCACACTCACACAACGGACTCTGCCGCAGGATCATCCCTGAGGTTGGGCGGTGCAGGGTGCTCTTTGTCAGATCAAGGACATGAGGATAAAAGTGGTTAAATGACCTGTTAAGGTCACACGCAGTGTGGAGTGGTCCTGAGCCTTGAACTTGGGGTTTCTGACCCGAGTGTCAGAAACCCCCTGAAGGAGGAGGTGTGTTCCTCCAACCAGACGGCGACTCTTTATTTTAGGAAACAGGCCTCTGGCCGGGCGATGTTGGCTCCGTCCCTCTGGGTTGACTTGTGAGGAAGAACGACAGGGACTCGGGCGAGGCTTGTTTCTCTCTGCAGCCTCTTTTAGAACCTGCTGTAGACTGTACCCTTTGGACAGGAAACTGTGTCCTGCTGGTGTCAGGCTGGCGAAAACTGCTTGGTCATGGTGACTGGACACGCTCACCAGGTGTGTCCTCCGGCCTGAGGCTGATGGGAAAGGCCAGGAGCTCCAGGGCCGGCCAAGAGGGGCGGGTCCTCCAGGGCAGCAGGGGGCCTTGCAGCCACCCTCCCTCGGCGCCCACGTGCCCAGGTGCTCCGTCGGCCAGTGCCAGCGTGTCCCGTGGGGAGTATGCCCCGCCGTGTGCCCCGCCGGATGGCCTAGCCCTTTCCCAGGGCTGGGTTATGAGCCGGAGGCCATGCACCTGCAGTTGTGATGGCCACAGCGGCCTGGTGCCAGGTGGCCTCTTTGCTGCAATCAAAGTTGGCCTTCACACCCACTACTTTTCCTTTTCTCTGAGCTAGAATCTCTAACTCAGCAAGTTTCTCAATAAATGTAAGCAAATAAACGAGTCCAAGCAGTTCTGGAACTAAGATCAATGAATGTCCTTATTTTATAGAGCCATTGTTCCAGACTTCTTTGTAGGGCAGGAGCCGTGGGACCCCTCTGCCGACTGGTCCACCTTCCCCGAGTGGTTGAAGACGAGGAATGCCCGGAAGATCGATAAGTAAGTTACCCGAGGACAGGGCTGTGTGTGTGGTGCGACCCAGAGAGCAGGGTTGGCTTCGCCGCTCAGACTCCCCCATCCACACCTCCAGGTAGGACATCGTGTGGCTGCAGATTGGGAGCAGCAAGCACTCCTGCCGCCCCAGCAAGCTCACCTGTGTCCCTCTCTGAGACACTCTCGGTGCCACTGGTGTGCAGGGAACCTCGTGCAGGTGATGGGCTGGACTGATTACCCCGACCGTGGGGCTCCAGGTCCACAGGGCCAGCAGCCCTTTCCTCCCCTCCTGGCTGCAGAACCAGCTGAGAAGAAGGGCAGAAAAAAGCAACTAGATCCAATGCCAGCCTCAGTATTGCTGAGCCGGTTGGAAACCACGGTTTTAGATCTGAGACCCAAAGGCCCCCCGGACCCAGCCTAGATCCAATCCCAGTCCATCCCCCTGACGAGGACTTTGGGTCGTAGAGCAGATGCACCTGACCGGGATTGCTCTTGCCGGGGTCCAGGGGGTAATAGGAAGCCGGGGAGGAACCCCCAGGCTGCAGCCTTTGCCTGCATTTGCTCTGCCCAGTCTAGAAGGACCAGAGCTATTAGCCAGTCAGTTCTCCTTCCTTCTGTCTGGAGGTCTAATACAGAGCGGGGAAGAGGCCAGGAATGTTCTCTAAGGACAAGCTCCACCTGCACAAGAAAACCTGAGCCCAGGGGAAAAGGGGTTTCCCAACACTAGCCACTGACTCGAGTGGCCATTTCTCCCCGAGCCCTCTCCTCTCCATCACCTGAGTCTCCCCCGCACTGTGCACATGAGCCCCAAGATTGATCACCATCAGCCTTCCGTTGACAAGCTGCCCCCCAAGCCCGGGCCAGGGCGACTGCTAATAATGTGGCCACCCAGTGCCTGGAACCCTCTGCCCTTTTTTCTACTACGAGAGTGCCCTGAACTTCCCAGCTCTCCGGAGCTGACTCTGGGGTGCTGGCCTCCCTCTCTTGGTCTGGTGGACACTGGGCAGCCCTCTGCCCATAGCCCATGTCCGCTCTGCAGGGTCCTCCGGTGTCCTCAGTCCCGCCCCCTTTCTAGGGGCTGATGCAGAATAGCAGTGCTTTGTGGCTCAGGCCAGGCGCCTGCACAGGCCTGGGTCTCCCTAGGGTCTCCGTGGGGTCTCTCTGGGGACCGTGGGGAGGTGCTGCAGGCTGCCCTTGGAGCTTCCAGCCTGGCTGAGTGCCCTTGGACTGTGGATATTAGAAAGTATTAACCTCAGGGTCCTGCAGGTAGGAGACCAGGGCTAGATGCTGTAGCACCGATTCCACCTGGTGAAGCCCTGATCCTAGAGCAGATGAGACCAAACGTGGTGGGGCTGCGAGGGGCCACCCGATCTGTCTTTGGGAAGGAAGGACCTGTTTCCCGGCTGGGAGAGCTGCCTGCAGAAAGCCCCCAGCTCTCTAGGATGTCGGCCACCTGTCTAAGTCTGCCCCAGTGAATGGTCACTGCAGGGGTGTGAAGGCCCAGCTCCCTCACCCCTAAATGAGGTGACTCAAGGGCCATGCCAGCCCCCCCCCAGTGCAGCACAGCCCCACGTCTCTGCCAGTCCTGTGCCTCCCCTGCCTCTCCCCCAGGGTGGACCCCAGGAGCGCCCTCCGTAAGCCTCCTGCACGCTGTTGTCCAAATCCAAGCTGGCTTCCCAGGGACCCAACCCAAGAAAAACAAAGCAAGACGTTAAAAGTACATTAGAAGAGGAAACACAAGAGAACCAGAAAGACTGTGGCACTAAGAATATAAAATTCAGCTTTGCCGGGGGGTGGGGGGGGTGGCATGGGGGCAGGGAGAAAGGTTAGGACATTTTGCTGTTTTCCAAGAAAAAGCCGTGTGGGTCTGCCTTGCGTCTGTGACTGGTGCAGGCAGGCGTTAGAGCCCTCACGAGACTTCCACAGGGGAAACGGAAAGCCACACTTCTTAAATTAACAGGAGGCATAAAATGGAAACAGTAACTTTGGAAGTAGACACAAGTCCTGGTATCATATCCAGTTTAGGTGTCTTCTCTTTGCAAGGACAGAAAGCCCATCCTGAATGCTTACTGCTTAAGGGGTCGAGGGATTTGTATTGGTTTATAGAACTAAAAAGAAGTAGATTTTGGCTTCAAGTAGGGTTTGTTCCATAGTTTAAAAGATATCCCCAGGACTCATCCTCCCAGCATCTCTCAGCTCCATTGCCTGTATGACGGTTCTATTCTCAGGCAGCTCTCGCCTCTCGGTGGCAAAATGGCTGCAGCAGCTTCAGCCTTCTGTTGGTTTCTCTCTCAGCAACTCAGCAAGTCTCATTTTGTCCCCTTGTTTATGATTGAGTCAAAAGTCCATCCTTGAACTAATAATTGTGTCCAGGAGATTGCTAAGCTTTGACTGGCCAGGCCTGAGCCATGTACTTTACTCCTGGAACTGAGGGTGAAGCCACCCAAGTATGTGGCCTGATCATGGGGAGAGGTTGTTCTTCCTGAGCTGAATCCTGGTGTTCCCAGAAAAGCAGGGAACAGACTGACAGCAACGACAGCAACACAGTTCACTTGAGTCAGTTAAAGGATTTTTACAGAAATGCCTTCTTCCTTCTTGTCCTTTCCAATTAAGACAGTTATTCCTAAGATCAAAGCATTCAAGAAAAAATCTAAAACTAGAAAGGACAAAAACTATTACTTGCTACACTTTATTTTGTGGGATTAGTTAAATCCTGCAAGAGAACATTATGAGAATAACCGCTTGCACACACAGTGGTATGATACATATGTTTAAATGTGTTCAAATATATGTTATGATTAAAAGAAAAAGTAGGTGCTATAGAATTGCATTGTACTTACATTTTTTAATTGCAAACATACAGCATTTCTTCCCTAGCAGATTAAA
Organism: Cheirogaleus medius; assembly: GCA_008086735.1. Lineage (NCBI taxonomy): Eukaryota > Metazoa > Chordata > Mammalia > Primates > Cheirogaleidae > Cheirogaleus > Cheirogaleus medius. The sequence continues at coordinate 24,547,110 of VBSM01003039.1, forward strand.
CAGAACTTTCTGGGCTGGCCTTGCACCCTACCTCCACTTTGGTACACTCCTTCTAGTTGAAAACGTGTTCTGAGTTCCAAGCGATCAGTTTGCAGATAACCCATTTGCCAGAGGGCTACTGTTCTTGCTGCCTGGTGCTGTCGTGTCTTAAATAGTCCTGGTGGCTTTCCAAATTTTGCTTCTCTCTTTGGGGCAGGAGGAGGCGAGCAATGCAGAGTTGGGAGTTTCAGGGAGAGAATGAGTGTGTGCAGGCAGAGACTGTTTGGGGTACTGCCCATAGTATGGCTCATGCCTGCCAGAGGGGAGAGAGGAGTCTGGGGCATGCAGCAGGGACCAGATCTTGGACTGAGGTCTTATGAGCCATGCTGTGACTTTGGCCTTTGTCCCGAAGAGAGCTGGTCAGATCTGTGTTTTGGAAAGAGCACCACGTGCCTGCAGCTGTTCAGCAGTTGGAGGAGGGCTGGGTTTGGCACGGAGACCTGCCGGGATGACGGGTCACGTGGGCAGGAGGTAGTGAGTGTGGAGCTCTGAAAATAAGAACCTTGGACAACTTCAAATAACAGTTGCTGATACAGCCCTGTTATCACTGGCACAGCCCTTTGAGGAGTTCACAAGATAACCCTTGATTCTTGAATGCCTTTTCTTTCTGTTCTAGAGAGGTCGATGCTGTCTTGAGGTACCTGAAACAACAGTGTCATGCCCAGAAAATTGGCGTCGTGGGATTCTGCTGGGGAGGGACTGCTGTCCACCACTTGATGATGAAATACTCAGAGCTCAGGGCCGGGGTCTCCGTCTACGGTACATCTGCCTTGTGCATTTTTACACAGTGAAAAGGAGGAGTGGTTGAGTGACAGTAACCACAAGCTTCTTTGACCCAGCGCCACACAAAACCCAATAGTGCAGACATGGCCATCTTAGGGAAACTGGCTTTAAGAATTTGAAAATAGAGGTGGAAATTTGCAGTGCAGTTAAACAGAGAATGTCACTGGGAGTGAGGAGGGCTGAGTCCCAACAGTGTGACTTTGGGAAAGTCACCTAACCTGAGCTCTCCATTTCTTCACCTGGGATGAAGGGGATAGCATTTCTTTCTGTGATGATGATTAATGTCAAATAATACTTTTGTGAGCAACATCTGTGAGAATACTTCTCTGAGATACGAATTGCTCTTAACTATACACAAACACATGTGCACACACTAAAGACAGAAAGAAAAGGAAAACCCACTTTAAAATGTAAATAGCACCTTATACATTTTAGCCAAAGCAAACCAAAGCTATCAAAGCAATGAAATAAGAACATTATATCTGTGTATAGAAATCACATAGTAAGTTTATGATATAGAAACATTCAGACCAAGAAAATGTAAAAAGCAAAAAAGACATGCAAGGAAATTTGGCCATGTTCTATAATACAGATGCTCCTTGACTTATGATGGGGTTATGTCCTGGTAAACCCATTGTAAGTTGAAAATATCCTAAGTTGAAAATGCATCGAATACACCTACCCTACTGCACATCATAGTTTAGCGTAGCCCACCTTAGACGTGCTCAGAACACTGACATCAGCCTACAGTTGGGCAAAACCATCTAACGCGAAACCTATTTTATGATAAAGTATTGAATATCTTAGGTAATTTATTGAATACTGAAAGTGAAGAACAGAATGGTTGTATGGGTACTTGAAGTATGGTTTCTATTGCATGCATGTCGCTTTTGCACCATAACATCAAAAAATTGTAAGTCAAACCATCAGAAGTCGGGGACTGTCTGTAGTCTATTATATTGATTTTTATTTGGCCTAATGGTTCCTCACTGTGGTATTTTCATCTACTTTTAGCATTTTTTAAAAAACCCTTTAAATGTTGACTTATACAAAAGAACACAAACTCGGTAAGTGCCCAGTTGCGTTATAGAAGCGTTCAGACCATAAATGCTGAGTAATAAAAGAACGTGTTAATAAATGCAGTAAGTGCCCGGTCGCCTCTGGAACAAAGGGGCCGGCTGTCGCAAACCCCTCCAGTCAGCGCCTTTGTGCGAATTAGCAAAAGGCGCTCAGGCATGGACGCCTCACCGGCGCCACCTCCTGGCCGCTGTTGTGCAGTACGCGAGCCGCCGCGCATGGCAGCATTCCCACCCAGGGGACATCAAACCGGGGTCCCGCCACGTGATGTGGCTTTGCCTGAGTGGGGCAGGGAGTGTGGCCATCTTTTCTGTGTCTCTCCCTCTCCTAAAAAGGAGTTACAGGTGAGAGGAGGCGCTCTCTGTTACTGAATTTTTCTGTGCTGCAGGCAGGAAGTGGAAAAAAGAATGTTATTTTTTTTCTACCTGGTGTTATCTTAAAATATAACTTACTGCAAAACTTCTACTTATTTTCCCATAGAAGTGGGCACACCCACAGGTTGTTTTCAGACAACCTGGGTCCGGCAGAGCATGCTTTTAATTTCAGAATTAATCTCAAATTCTGAGACGAAGGATGAAAACTGATTTTTATCAAGTGACCTGCCAGGACCAGGCAGTCTCACACTTTCACACTTGTGGTCTTGTCTGAGCATCGACACCTGTTCAAATGACCGCTCGTCTTACAAATGAAACCACTGAGTGCACTTAAGCCAGAACCTGTGGGGCTGGTGTAGACGTGAGAAACTTCTAGAACGACAATTTGACATTTACACCACACACAGCCTACAAGGTCTAATTGCGTTATTTAATGGCCGGATACCTACTGAGTAGACAGTAGGAGGATCTGACTAATAAGGTCAGGCCCCGTCTGCGGGATTGCTAGAAAAGAATATTTTGCTGTGATAAATGAGACCATACGCATGTAGTTTTCCGAGGCAGAAGCGTGGAAATCATACTCTCACGCCCCTGTACTCAATTCTCAGGCATCGTCAAGGATTCTGAAGACATTTACAGTTTAAAGAACCCCACACTGTTCATTTTTGCTGAAAATGATGCTGTGATTCCACTTGAGCAAGTAAGTTGGCATTTTTTTCTCTTCTCATTTATATATTTAATAGCACGATTTGGCATTTCTGGGGAAGTGGGGTGGGGGCAGGGAGTCCTAAAGTTTCCATTTGTTTTCCAACATTAACATATTTTTTTTTTTTGCGACAGAGTCTCACTCTGTTGTCCAGGCTAGAGTGCTGTGGCGTCAGCCTAGCTCACAGCAACCTCAAACTCCTGGGCTTAAGGGATCCTCCTGCCTCAGCCTCCCAAATAGCTGGGACTACAGGCATGCGCCACCATGCCTGGCTAATTTTTTCTATATATTTTTAGTTGGCCAATTAATTTCTTTCTATTTTTAGTAAAGACGGGGTCTCGATCTTGCTCAGGCTGGTTTCGAACTCCTGACCTGAGTGATCCGCCTGCCTCAGCCTCCCAGAGTGCTAGGATTCCAGGCTACAGGCTTGAGCCACCATGCCTGGCCCAACATTAGCATTTTAATGATGGCTTTTGGCCAAGCAAGGGGGTGGCTCATGCCTCTAGCACTTTGGCAGGCCTGGGCAGGAGGATCAAGGCAGGAGGATAGCTTGAGGCCAGGAGTTCAGGACCAGCCTGGGCCACATAGTGAGACCCCATCTGTATAAAAAAATAAGAAAAAATTAGCTGGGTGGGAGCTCCTTGGGAGGCTGAGATAGGAGGATCACTTGAACCCAGGAGTACAAGGCTACAGCCAGCTATGGTGATGCCACTGTACTTCAGCCTGGGTGATAGAGCAAGACTCTGTCTCTTAAAAAAAAAAATAAAGATGTGTTTTATTAAATTTCACTTATACAATTCCACTTAGGATGGAACTGTGACCCTCAAACACAATTATTTAATGCCACATCTGAAGGAAATGTTTCAGTGTGGCCTGGCTACTTGGTGTAGGAACAGGCTCTGCCTCTCCCCACCCCCCATGGTAATGCAAAAGTTGCCATAAAGTCTATGACCTTAAAGACATGGATTTGTTAAACCAGTAAACCGATAAGGAAAAAGCAGAAGAAAAATGTGGTTCAAAAGCAGTCATTTAGAAATTATTGTTATTAGTAACTAATACATTCATACAAATGATTTCAAATAATTGCTGTTGTATCATTTTTATATTGTTCTGAAATCTCTCCTTTGCCAGAGGTAAGAACTATGTTAGTTACAAAATTAAAAGGAAAGAATTCAGTGTAACTGTGGAACTTGTTTCTGATTTAAAGCGTTGATGTTCAATCTCTGTTTTCAACACTCACTGAAGATTTGGGAAATGGAAAATAATTACTAAAGGGTTGAAATCGTGTGTCCTCATGAAATCATTTGCATACCAGGTCTCTTTGCTGACTCAGAAGTTGAAGGAACACTGCAAAGTTGCATATCAAATTAAAACATTTTCTGGGCAAACTCATGGCTTCGTGCATCGAAAGAGAGAAGACTGTTCACCTGAAGACAAGCCCTACATTGACGAGGCGAGAAGGAATTTACTCGAGTGGCTGAGCAAATACATTTAGTAGTAATCAAGTGCAAACTTTCCTAAAATAGCCTTCATCCAAAAACCTGCTTTGAAATACTTAGATCATTTGATTTCATTTTCACTTTATGTAAAATGTAGAAATCCTGAAATTCATTATTTCATCTGATTCACAAATTCAGTAGGAAATGTTAATGTATGAAATAGTTGAATTTTTAACATGTACCTCAAATAAAAATTTAAACACTAGATCTGTACTTGGAGAATTTGAATGAAAGAGTAATACTCTAAATTATTAATAAAAACCTAGGGCTATTCAAGAACCAGCTGACAGCTCAAGTGTGGCCTTTTTGGTCTTTAATTGAACACATCCTTTAAAATGCTGCAAAGCCGTGAAACGCACAAGCTATAAATTGAAGTAGACTAACTGCTCAACTTAAGTAGACATTTATCTTTGTCTTAAGAGAGCTGCGTTTGTCACATTTCTATATTGCAATATGAGAAGTATTGAGATTAGAGTAGGATTCCATTGACCTATAACTATATCAAGCTAATAACCAAATTTTTTGAATTTTTGAGTTTGTAGCTCTTTTTTTTCTTTTTTTAAGATAACAGAAAACAGTGGGTTAGAGTCAACATCCAGCTCTTGTCTCCTAGCTAGGGTTTCCCAAACACTGGCATTTTCCATTCTGCAGGGACTAGGGCTGCGTCAAAAGCCTCTCCCGTGCTCAGCGGGGTGGCGGTGCCGGGCGAGGTCGGTGAGCACCTCGGTGCCCGCACCTGCTAGGTGCATGTGTGCGACTTTGCACAAGTGACTTGATGTATTTATTTTTCAAAGTTGATCCTGAGGTCTCTGTCAGGGGTGGCAGTAAACCCCAGCCCTGCCCGACAGGGCTCCAGGCTAGGTGGTCGTGGATGTTCGCAGGGTGCCTTTCACAGGGTACTGCCTCGTCCCGGCCATGGCCTCCTAACTGTGCCCAGCTGTGACCAGGTGTCCTCTCATAGGAAGCTCGCTCATGCTTGTGGCTCTCGTCTGACCTGTTTGTTTCCACCAAGACAGCTCTGGGAGAGCCCAGACTGGGGCACAGTCAGGTTTGGGTGTGCTGGTCCATGCGACACGGGGGAGGGAACTCAGTAAACACGGGAAATACCAGAGGCGGTTTATTGCAGGTCCCGGAGAGAAGGAGGCAGCACAGCTCACAGGGCCAGCGGGAAACGGGGAGCCATTCGGGACATGGGTGGGTGGGGAGCAGGAGAGAGAGAGAGGGAGAGAGAGAGACCTGTGGGTGGAGGACTTTACTGGGGTCCAGAGCAAGCAGGTTTCCCGTGGCGAGTTCTAGTTGGTGGGTTTGGAGCAAGCAGGCACCAGCGCCGTGGGGTCACGCTGTGACTGGGGGAGTCACTGTGGCAAATTTCAGCATTCCGTGCAGGGTGTGGGGGTCAGCGAGGTTGTCTCTAGCTGTCCCATGGGAGGTGGGAGAGGTGGTCACCAGGAGGCCGTGTATGAGCAGATGTCTGGACTGACCACCTTGAGAACTGGGAAGAGGCAGAGAAATGGAAACTGAGTTGAGCATAACTAAACCCTGATTCTGGTTATAACATACTTTATTTAACCCAGTGTATCACAAATGTTATTTTAGAATGTAATCAATACAACAAACTACGAATGAGATATTTTGCATTATTTTGTGTCCTATGTCTTTGAAATCTGGTGTGTATATGAAAAAAGTTTTATGTTCCAGCACATCTCAATTCAGATGCAATTTTTTTTTTTTTTGAGACAGAGTCTCACTCTGTCCCCCCAGGCTAGAGTGCCGTGGCATCAGCTCAGCTTGCTGCAACCTCAAAGTCCTGGGCTCAAGTGATCGTCCTGCCTCAGCCTCCCGAGTAGCTGGGACTGTAAGCATGTGCCACCACACCCAGCTAATTTTTCTGTTTTTAGTAGAGATGGGGTCTCGCTCTTGCTCAGGCTGGTCTCCAACTCCTGAGCTCAAGCAATCCTCCTGCCTTGGCCTCACAGACTGGTAGGATTACAGGTTTGAACCACACATACCTGGCCCAGATGCTAAATTTTCATCAGAAGCACTTGATTTTTCTTTAGATGTTATAAAATTTACAGTTGAAAAAAAAGTAGAGTCACATACACATATTGTTCCAAACACATTAAAAGTTCTCCAATAATTGGGTTTAGTACCAAAAGTCATTTCCTTTACAGTTTACCTCCCACATGGACAAAACTGGTTTATTTGTTTTTTAGAAGAATTGATTTGACTTGGAAGCAAGAGCGTATGCATTTCAAAACAATGTCTACCCAAACTGAGCGTGCCCACTGGCTTTCGAGTCAACCCTGTGCTGACAGCATCACATCAAGGGGCGCGGCACACGCTGCAGAGCAGCCCTCCATGTGCCAGTGTTCATCGCATTTTTCTTGCCGTTTTTGCAGGAAAAGTATTGTACACTGCTTCAGTGTTTAAATTTAAATTAATTAAAATTAAGTTAGAAATTCAGCTCTCCAGGAGCACTAACCACATTGCAAGCTTCCAGAAGCCACTGGCCACACGTGCCAGTCTACACCCAGTCCAGAGGATTCTCATCCTGTTGTCTGTCCTTTGATCCTGTTGGTCCCCCTGTGACTGCCCTGCGGTTGGTCTTTCTCCATACAGCCCAGAGGATTTCTTTACTTGGCAAACACCTCAGGCCTAGGCCAGGTGTGTTGCCTTCCCGAAGCCCCCTGCAGGTCAGAGCGGTACTCGCTAAGGCAAGGCCCCGCACGGAAGTGACGCTTCTCAGGGCTCACTGGCCAGAGCTAGCGTGGGGACGAGGGGAAAGTTCCCCATCGCCCTCTGAAAATCACCAACAAGAGGCGGATTAATAGGAGAAAAGGGATACAGATTTATTTCCTCATAGTGACACAGGAGCCTTCAGAATGAAGACCCACAGATACAGGGGAAGTTGTCCTTATTTGTGCTTAGGTTCAACGAAGTATGGACAGCCGTGTAGAAATATGGGTGGACAAAAAGGGTCTGATCTAGTGCTAACAGACTGCATGAGGACCCAGCCAGGCCTCTCTGTGCAGCATCCTTCCTTCTGGGCGTGGGCAGGGCCCTCTCTGGAATAGGGGTCTTATGATCTGTAATCAAACAAGGTAGGTCAGATAATTTCTTGATGGCTAATTTTTACACAGAAAGGAGGGAAGAAAGTTAGAGTAGTTTTTAGCTTTCATGCCTGGCTTTGGGGAAAAGGGGTTCTTTGACCTGCCTTGGGGAAGAGGGATTCTAGTTTCTATGGCCAGCCTTGGGGGAGAATGAAGGGCAGAGGCAGAGGGCAGGTGGTCAGAGCGAGCTGCTTCTGAGGCCTTCATTTTGGGGTACCGTTTTCCGAGACCCTACCCAAATCAGTGGGCCCCACCCAACCACAAGGAGCCCGGGAAGTGCAATCTTACCATGAGCCCAGGAAGAAGAGCACTGAAGACTGTCTCAGACGTGGGAATGAGGAAACACGCTTTGAGAGGAAGTGGAATCCAAGGGACACAGGGGAGAGATTGTCTTGGGCGGGAGGAGGATCCCCCTGACACTGAGGCCAGTACAAGTGTAAGAGTTTCCAACTGCTGCTGTGACAAATTTTCACAAACTTGGAAACTTAAACCACGCAGATTTATCATCTCACAGTTCTGTAGACTGGACGCCAGCTTGGCTCTGCTGGTGGCTCTGCCTTGCTCTGAGTTTCACGAGACTAAAATCCAGGGTCGGCCGGCTGGGCTGCTATGGGGAAGCTCTGGGGAAAAGCCGCTTCCAAGAGCATTTGGGTTTTAGGCAGAATTCGGTGTCTTGCATTTGTGGTACCAAGGTTCCTGTTTCCTCTCTGGCTGTGAGCTGGAGGCCAGCCGTAGGTCCTGGAGCCTCTCCTCAGCCCCCGCACGTGGAGCCTGTGTTATTAATGTTAGAGCCGGCAGTGGGGCGTGGGATCTTTCTCCGGCTGCCATCTCTCGAGTCGTCTTCTGCGGAATCCCTCTCACCTCTTTTTCTGTGAGCCCTTAAGGGCTCAGGTGACTACACTGCGCCCACCTAGATAACTGCCCTGTTTTGTCAGCTGATTGGTACCCTTAATGACATCTGCAGAGGCCCTTCACACAGTGTCTAGACTTTTGCGGGGACAGCTTTAGAATTCTGCCTGCCACAGGCCCTAAGCGCGGCTGAGCTGACATGTCTTTGAGTGGGAGCACGGGAAGTTGAAAGATCACACTCTCTGAGGTAGGAGTCAAGATCATCTGATGAATAAGACATCTTGGGGGGCGTGGTTGCTCACGGCTATAATCCCAGCACTTTGGGAGGCTAAGGTGGGAGGATTGCTTGAGGTCAGGAGTTCAAGACCAGCCTGGGCAAGAGCGACCCCCCATCTCTACAAAAAATAGAAAAGTTAGGCAGGCAGGTGGTGTGGGCCTGTGGGGAGGCCAAGGCAGGAGGGTTGCTTGACCCCAGGAGCTTGAGGTTGCTGTGAGCTACGATGATGCCACTGCACGCTAGCCTGGGTAACAGAGCCAGGTCCTGTCTCAGAAACAAAAAAGATATTTTGCTAAGTGCAGATTTTCAGCTGCCTTTATTGAAAATATTTACTACATAAAGTTAAGAAGTTTATTTCAAGAAGTGAGTGGTACATTCAAATTATGCAGTGTCCCTTGGATTTGACGTCTAGGATTATTATGAGGATTAAATGTATTATTAATAAATACAGTGGTTGATGTGTTAATACAGAGTTCAAATGTTCTGGTTTTAGGATTCCTTTATAATTGTAAAGACTATTGAGGATCCTCAGGAGCTTTTGTTCATGTGGGTTATATTCATTAACATTTATTAGAAATTAAAACTAAGAAATTTAAAAATCATTTACTTATACATAATGAATGTACTAAATGTTAACATAATTTTTATGGAAAATGTATTTTCCAAAACAAAAAAGCATGAGAAGAATGACAGTACAAATCTCCTTAATGTCTGGTTTAACAGAAGATGGTTAGATTTTCATAGCTGCTTCTGTATTTAATTTGTTGCAATGTGTTGTTTTAGAAGAATATGAAGACAATCTGGCCACACACAGATGCACGTACCTGGAAAAGGGAAATGTACTGCCGTTGCCTTTCATAAAAATGGATATTTCATCTTCAGTGTTACACCAAAACTCAATGGGTAGTTTGAATAAACTTTATTCTGTTACGTTGGTCCATCTTGCACTTTGAAAAGACCTTGTACTTATGCATGATATTGTAACATCATACACTGACATTTGGAAATCCTGGTTTATGGGGCAGACCTTCCAAATGTTGACACATTTTATTGTGCAACGTCAAAAATTGATGCTTTAATTCACTACCAATCTCATCGGAAGTCTTGAGACCATGTTAAACTCGTGATGGTGGATGTGAGTGTTCAAAAATTCTAATTTTAGCTTAAAAACTACAACTTCATTGACAAAATAGAGTACTGTCAGTTGTTCCATTGGAAGTGACAGGCTCATTTTATTCCTTTTTGTGAAAATGTCCTATCTTGTCACATCCGTGAGTAACCAGTTAAGCAGTCTTTAATGTACAATGGGGCTCCATGAGGCAGGGCTCGTTCTGCGCGCGCAGCTGGAGATCGTGCTTACCACACAGAAGTGCTTCACCTACACGCATCGCCTCACCAAAGGCATCTGAGTGAAAATGAATTCTTTCTTTTTTAAAGTAATGGCGGAGAATGACTACTAGTATTTGGTGCCACTGCTCTGACTCGTGCGAAGACGCAATTTTACTGGACATTTTTTGCAGCATCAGCGCGAATGTCAGCACAGTAAAAAAGGCAATAACCTTTCAGTTTAGGAAATACTTTGACCTCATGGGCCCCTTGCAAAGGTTTAGGACGCCAGGGGATCTGTGGAGCACGCTTTGAAAACCAGTTTTTTTTTGTTTTTGAGAGTCTCACTCTGCCCAGGCTAGAATGCTGTGGCGTCAGCCTAGCTTACAGCATGAAAACCATGCAAACATGCCATTTTATATACCGGATTTGAGCACTGGTGTTTTTTGGTATCTGTGGGAGGTCCTGCAACCAATCTCCCCCAAATACCAGGGGATGACTTGAATTAAAGACATGACATTTAACCTCAAATTCAGCTAGTGTAGGAATTAGAACCAACAGTAATTGGTTCTTGGAATCTAGCCTTGGTTAAAGCACCAAAGTTGCTTTTGCTACACATGGGGAAGGAGAAGATGGAGCCACAAGCGATATAAAACTTGAGTGATTTGGAACTTGAAGATAAAAAAAGCTAACACATTATCTGGAAGAAGTATTTTAATGAAACAAAATCAAAAGCTTGTGAAACATCTCTTAAGTTCTCCTGTTCATTGGCCAGTTTCTTTCAACCACAGAAAACACCAGGAATGTCTGTGAGGTTCATTTTTGTAAGTGGGGAGGCTTGGTTTAGTCTAGTGGTTTTTCTTATATATAACCACATACCCCTCAAGGTAAGAGTCTGATCCAAAGGCTGCTGGAAGTTCTTTGCAGGCAAGAATAAGTCCTTGTAAATGAACTCAAACTACATCATAGGTGTTTATGTAGGTGGGTCTGACTCTCTAAACTCGAAAGTGCCTCACTCAGAATGTAGCAGTACAAATTTTAATAGTGCTACTTCACAATCTATTTTATGATTAAATAGGTTGTATGCTCAGCAGGTTTTAAGCTTTCAGTACTGAACTGTGTAGTTCCATACACACACTAGGAAGAATGGTATAGCACTTACTACTAAATGCACAGGTTATTTAGCAAAGGAGAGAAAATATGAATCAACAGTTATGACTGATGAGTGTCTAAGTTTACATAAGAAACCAAAACTGGCTGGGCGCGGTGGCTCACGCCTGTAATCCTAGCACTCTGGAAGGCCGAGGCGGGTGGATCGCTCAAGGTCAGGAGTTCGAAACCACCCTGAGCAAGAACGAGACCCCATCTCTACTAAAAATAGAAATAAATTAATCGGCGAACTAAAATATAGAAGAAAAATTAGCTGGGCATGGTGGCACATGCCTGTAGTCCCAGCTACTCAGGAGGCTGAGGCAGGAGGATCACCTGAGCCCGGGAGTTTGAGGTTGCTGTGAGCTAGGCAGATGCCAAGGCACTCTAGCCCGGGCGACAGAGTGAGACTCTGTCTCAGAAAAAAACCCAAAAAAACAAAAAACAGAAACCAAAACTGAAATATGTCACTTAAGACAATTTAGACAGGAGTCATCTCCATTTCCTAATTCTAGAGAATCTGACTAGTTCAGATAGATGTAAGTGAACTTTATCACAACTCTCTGTAAGAAACATTCTTTCAGAAAAATCTAGAGAACCACACACAATTATTACAGAATGTGGCACAGGATGTGATGAGAACTAAGGGGTCAGACTGCCCAAGACTGACCTGGCTCTACCACCTACTGGTGATGAGATGTTGGCAAATTACCAGATGAGTGTTTATCTGTAACATGTGAACAGTAAGACAGTATCTACTTCACTAGGCTATGAGAAAGAACTGAGACAATCTAGGTAAAGTTCTCAGAACAAGCACTGGCGCATGGTGAGGGCAATGTCACTGTTAGCTGCCCCTATCTTAGGAAGCACAATCAGTTCAGTCACTCTACCTACAATGGTACTGTAAGGCATTTCTTCCCAGTCTTCAGATTCTCCCTTGCTTTCTACAGAATTCACTGTAACCTCCACTTATTTTGTCCCTCTGATAAAACAACTGGGTTCTTCATACTGCTGAGAGAGAATTAAAAAAAAAAAAAGAACTGGGTTCCAGATTTCTTCTAAGCACCTGCTGGTGGTACAGCTCTGCACATGCTGGTTGGTTCCACACAGAAGCTGACATATGTTCAGGGTGGGGCCAGGACCAGAGTAAAGAAAAGGGGACTGTGTCAAGACTAAACTTTAAACATCAGTCTCACTAGTACTATAATATCTTAGGTTATGCCGGAGTAGCCTAGTAATAGCACTTAAAACGCCTCAGACTCAATGTTTAAGCTGTTAGTAATTCCTACAGCTTATTTTGAAAATGATCTACTCAAACACCTTCAGTTAAGGCAGCATTTAATTAACGTTACAATAAATGTTTCTTAAATCTGAAAAGATGATGAAGGTTGTTTAAAGAGATTCCTTTAATATAACGAATACAAAAGCATGTGAGATAGTACCCTCACAATTACACGGCTTTGAACAAGTGAAACTATGGTTACCAAACAGCTGCTTCTATCATAACATCTACAGCATCTGAAAAAGGATGTAATAATAAATAACTGTAGATGCATCACGAGACACCCATTTATTTAATCGCAGTAGTGGATTGTACTACATGTTATTCTGAATTTTTTCTTTATTCTTCAGATTCTCCAGGCTTACGAATGTCATCAATCTTTAAAATCATCCTAACCATTTGTGTTGCAAGAGATATCTGTTGTTTTTTGCCAATCAAGGTTTCTATTACATGTTGTTGCTTCATATCTGCAAAATATAAGAAAATCAATTATCCTAAAAGAGCATATTTAATATCAATAGCAGTTCTGATTTCCTGATTTATGGAATCACAGTAAAACTTAAGAAATACAAAAGCTGGAGACCAAGCAGGAGGACACTAATCTCAGTTATATTTCATTTTCAGATGAATATAATTTCATTACTTCTAAGGACATTCTGAAATTTGAACCCAGTTAACAGAGGCTGTTGGGGGGATGGGGAGGCTGAAAGGCCAAACTTTTCAATGACATCTCTTCCCACAAAGTATCCACACCCTAACTTAGTAAATGTAAGTAAAATCTGTACTTGAAATGTAAAATATTTCCAAGACAGACCTAGAAATGCTAAATTTTTAGCACAACCAGGCATTCAAGTTAAAAACATTACATTATTTGTCTGACAAAGAGTTGCTTTTATTAAAACCTTAGGATGTGAGTATGAAAAGCAGAATATACCTGTATCTTTCCTAAATAAAATCAAACCATCAGATTCTGTGGACTGATTATAGAACTCCAGACATAGTTCAATTAGTATAGAAATCCCGGGGACCACTGTTTCAATAAGCTAAAGCTATCCTACCTTTTCAGCAGCTGAACTACAGAAGGGGCTATCTATAGAAGTTACTGTATATCACATTTATAAAATACTCCACAATCTGCAGGATATAACCACATAGTAAGCTGTAAACTAAAAGTCCCTTTCAGAGCTCTTTTATATGATATTGTCCACTCTGACAGACATTTACACAAAAAATGGGAATTATTTTCTAAAACTAGAGATTAAAACTTGAGTCATCTTTGGTTCCAATGAAGGATTTAGGTTAAAAAAAAAAGCCATCTTTGGTAATAATACCTTGTTGTAGTTTACTATAATTAAAATGAATTTTGTGTTGCCAGGACTAGCTATCTAACCAACTCCTAAGGTAATCAAATCAAACATTCTAAAATTCAGGACTTGCATATGTAAAGTGTATTTAGAAAAAGCTTCATAGTATATACTATACAGTAATATACAATCATTCAATTTAAACACAAAACATAGCCCCACACAAAGATCATGACAGCTCCTCACCATTTGTGCCCTTGTGCAAACAGTCAATTCCAAGAGCAGGGTTCATCTCCTTCACTTGTCTCGCTCGAACTTCGGTCATAGTCTGGATAGGATTCATGCCACTGTTTTCAGAAAGGGCCATGGGGATGACCTCCAGGGCGTCGGCAAATGCCCTCATGGCGTACTGCTCCAAGGTCGGGCACTGGAAGGGCATGGGGGTGTGGTAAATGCACTTGGCAGAACAAAACCTCCAGTAGCAACTTGGAAACATGAATCTACTCCATACTTTGAAAAGCTAACGCATAAAGAGTTTTAAGAATAAGCTATCTTGATTATTTTAATTTATCAGAATATTAAAATGTCACTATAGAATAAGGACACTGGGTACACATGTGAGAAATGTCTCACAACAAAGAAAGCAACCCTCCCTGCTTTATTTTAAAGTTATAATATAAAATTAATTAGAATTTCAAATAATATTAAAAGACTGTAGAGATTTACTATTAGTTCAAGGACGGTACTAGTTGAAAACAGCTGAGGAATGCTAGTTTATGGTAAACCGAGTTTGAATAAAAGGATGCGCCCTCAGCTCATCCAGCACCCCTGCTTCCCTACTGTTCTGCAGCCTCACATCCTCCACACAGCAGAGATGTCCCTGTCCTTTACTCATCTTTGCATGTGTTACCTTATCTGCCTCTTGGCTAACTGCCAGAGCACAAGATATTTCAGCAGCCCCTCCTCCATACACCACACGATTATCACGAATGAGGTTCCGGATGACACACAAAGCATCATGAAGGGACCGTTTTGCTTCCTCGATGATCTAAGGAAAACAGTTTTGCCTAAATTAATGTGATTAAGATCTATTCACTTTAGAGCCAAATACCTAACAACTCTTTAAAAACAAATGGAGAGGCTGTGCCATACATTAGTCTTTATTACCAGATGATTTACCTCTTTATCACAGCCTTCCTCCCTCCAACGTAGTTATTAACAAAACTCAACAGACAGAGGCAGCCTCCATGACTCATTCTAGGACACATGATCAGGCAAAGGAGTAAAACACTCACAAAAACCTCTACAATGATTTGCATTTATCACGATGTGCTAAAAATTCATTCTCAACAGAGAGACTGTCAATGGTTATTTACTTAGGCTCTCTGTTTCTGCCTAAGAGATAGCAGAAATGTGCCTTGTGAAAATGACAATTTAACATGTTCAGTAATCATAATTTTTTTTTTAATTTCAGCATATTATGGGGGTACAAATATTATGGTTACGTACATTGCCCATGCCCCCCCGTCCCCCCTCGAGGCAGAGCCTCAGGCATGACCATCCCCCAAACGATGCACATCTCACTCATTATGTTTGTATATACCCATCCCCAAATCCCTCCTTCCAGTAATCATAATTTTTACCATGACACACCGTTTCTTTGATGCCACACTACTATGTACCAAATCAGAAAAAAATGTAGAACCAATGACTGAATTCTCACCATCTTATTTCCTCCTCTAATGAAAATGGTTACAGCTCTGGAGTTCTTACACTGCTCAATGACCAGCATTTTGTCTTTAGTTGTTCCAAATGAGATTTCCTTTACAAGACCGGCAAAGCCCAGCTTCTCAGCTGTGAGCTCTGAGAACCGGGGCACAATCCTCCCTCCTGTCGCGATGGCAATCAGCTAATTGAGGTATTCAAGAGGAAGGACAAAGACAGTATTGGTGAACAGTTAACTTTCAAAATTGAAGCACACAAGCTCACTTTGATCTAGGACCACCCCGTTCACTAGAATTACTGCCCCCTCTGGCCAAACTTTTCCAGTTCAACCCAAAGAGCCTTGTTAAAAAACAAGGTTCTGAAGAGCAAGGCACCTTGGTCTGGCCTTTGGCTGCCCGGTCTACCACCCAGCACCTGTCCCCTAACCTCACAACCTTGTCTCCCCTCTGTGCAGCCCTCCCTCTCTGGGAACCTAGCTTGCACACTCCCCACACTGGTTGCAGTGAGGACCAATGAGACAGTGCACCTGGGACCACTGTTAGTAAGTATCTGGCTGACACAAGAGGGAAGGAGATCAGGTCTTCCTGCCTCAGAAAGTTAACAACAGGGCAGGGTCAAGAGCCATGACATATGGAAAGCATTTCAAAATGCCACAAAACACCAGAAATACATGGCACTATTATCCAAATAAAAAAAAAAAAGATTCCAATGCTTTCTTCTTTTCCATCTCATCCGCCTCTAAACTAATGGAACCTTGGCATGTGGTTATTTAAGGGAAGTGCTATCAAAGCACCCCTTACCTGCACTATAAGCTCAACCCCTACATCCAGAAAAGTCTCTTCACGTGGAGCTTCCTACCTCAATTTCAGGTCCTCCTACCCAACGAACTGCAGGCAAGTTATTCTGAAGAAGTAAATGATTCGCCTCGTCATCAAAGCCCCACTGACAAATCGCTAAGTTAGCACCAGTTTCTTTGATCTGGGAAAAGAAATGCCACAATCATGTTAATACAAAGTAGGTGTTTATTCGTTATAACATTTGAAAAAATGGGAGATGCACAGTTGGGTGTGTAAGGTAGGTAGGTGCATTAAAATAAAAAAAGCACAAAAAAGGGAAGTAAATATTCAAGTGTCTACTTTTCTGTCAGTTCCAAATTCTAAATAATGGACACGCATCAATGGAGATCAATTCACTTTTTAAACTATATTCTAAAAACCATAATCAGTAAATTATGCTGAACCCTGCTCTTACATACAGTGAAGCAAAACAAACAGATGTGTCAACAAAACTAATACCCTCTCCCCACTCCTGGGATGAAAAGGCTAAAAGCTCTGCTCTGTCACAAATACTTACGAAGCGGTTTCATCTGTGTGTTTTAAACAAAAATAGATTATGACACATTTCTCTGCAACTTGCTTGTCTCACTTGAGTGGACAATCCTCAGTGGATCAACAGACACATCCTAGCTTAGGGGCCACAGAGGCAATCTTGCTTCCAGTAAGAAACATCCTCCATTCCCAGTTGCAAACAAATGGCTCACATTTCCCAGTCAGAAGGTAATGATCAGAGCTGATCACTGCCCCTACCCCAGTGACCACCTGGGACTGCTGCACCACACCCCACAACTCCTGTTTCCCTGTCTCCACCCAAGCCTCCCAGATCAGGCACCACTACCTGGCTGTACCTCCTTCCTTCCCTGACCTTCTGGAGCAGTCCATCAACAGCAGACTCCTTACGCAATGTTTCCGTCACATTCTTACTGTGAACAAAATCTGGCTGTCTCCTGACAACCAACCTGCCCATGCATTTCTCCTGAAATGGTGGCTATTCTTCCTCCTTCTTGCTCCTCACGGTCGCCTACAATGTTCCTCTCTCGGTCTCTTGCTCTCATTCTTTAAAATTTCAGCACCTAGTCCCGTCACCATTCCTTTTTCATTCTTGGCAAGCTGCACGTCACCAAACGCGACCCATCCAATACCCTTGGCCTCTTGGTTAACCTTTTTTTCTCCAGTGCACCTCGGCCAGCTTCCCATGATGCTGGCCCAGCATCCCAGACAAGGGGCTTCTATTTACAAACTCCTGCCAGCACACCCCACCCCCTAAAGCTGGCTGTTCCTTACACAACCCAACCATGCTCCTGCCTCGGGGGCTACCCCATCTCTCCTCAGCCGGGAATGCAGAGATACTGCCCTCTCAACTCAACACAGCTCTATTCTCCACAAAGGCCTTCTCTGACCAGTGTCCACAACAGAGCCTTGCCTATGTCTCCCTTATCCTGTGCCTCACGGGCAAAAGTTTGGCTTTGTTCACTGCTGTGCCGCTAGGACCTGGTACGTGGTAGGCACAAAGGTATGTGTCATGAAGAAATGAATTCAATGACTTTCCTAAGAACAGACCAGACATTAAAATAGCTTCTAGTTTGTCTGCTAAAATAAATAATGCTCTAAGCAATATCCATGTTCATGGAAGCTTGAGGACTGGTGCTTTAAATTTCCAAGGATGGGGTCCCCAAAGAGAAACTGCTACATCAGAGAGCACGCACACTTACATTAAGGTATTCTTATATTCATATTCTTTTTTTTGAGACAGAGTCTCACTTTTGTTGCCCGGGTTAGAGTGCCGTGGCGTCAGCCTAGCTCACAGCAACCTCAAACTCCTGGGCTCAAGTGATCCTCCTGCCTCAGCCTCCCAAGTAGCTGGGACTATAGGCATGCATCACCATGCCCGGCTAATTTTTTTTTCTATATATTTTTAGTTGTCTGATTAATTTCTTTCTATTTTTAGAAGAGACGGGGTCTCGCTCTTGTTTAGGCTGGTCTCGAACTCCTGACCTTGAGCGATCCTCCCACCTCGGCCTCCCAGAGTGCTAGGATTATAGGCATGAGCCACCACGCCCGGCCAAGATCATACTCTTGACTTATTTGAGTGAAGAACTGGGATTGCTATGAGTATATTCTGGTTTAATTCCAGTTACTCAATAACTCTTCTAAAAGTTATATTCAGAAATCCTTTCTGTACCATTTGATTTTTTTCTGTGTATGTTTATTCCTTTTATAATTTAAAAATGGGACTATACTGTCAATGTGTTATTTGTAGCCACAAAGTATCAAGATTATAATATAGTCACACATATTTATTACCTACACCTAACTACACGCTTTGGGAATTTCGATATCACTAAGGGCTACGGTAAGACCTACTTGTTGAATCATCTCTTCAAACTTCTCCTTTTCGTATTTCTGAAGGGCTTTATAATCTTCTACAGAGGTCACATCCAGCTTATGCTTCGTTTTTGGTTTAGGTGGTTCAAATGGACACGTGAGAACTGCAATCTTAGCATCCTCCACTTTCTATGTGGAAAAACAAAGATATTTTAATTGGTGGAATTGAGAGATAAAAAACAGTGTGAAGCTGTGAAAGGCAATGGCTTACTTTTGGCATCTGTGGGTGACTGAAATCCTTATCCACAATCACACCCTTAATAAGTTTCGTGTCCTCCAGCCTTCCGCCCACTTTGCCTTCTACTTTGATGAGCTCAAAGTCTACATCTCTCCGCTTCATGTCCGCCACAGTGAGGACAGCATTCACAGCAATCTCAGCCATTTGTCGGTGACAGCTGTTGACCCTGATGAAAACACCCCAAAACAAATTTTCACATTCATTTCACAATTACCACAACCAAAGCAGATCACGTGAGATGTATCATAAAATGCTCAGAGTCTTTTAGAAAGAAATGCCATCACAACCTTTCAATAGTTTAGAGCAGGGATCCCTAACCTGTGAACAATGGACTCCAAATAAGACCATAAACCTAGATGGGGGAAAATTATATCTTTATTTACACTAACTCTAACTGAAATTTACTATTTTCTTATATTATGAATGGATATAAGAAACACTGCAGTATGGCAAGAACTAAGGTTTTTTTTTAAGCTCGTATTACCTTTTAAGAATACGATTACTATTTTACAAGTTCAGAATAAAATGGGAAAGATAATCACCCAGGAAAAGTAGACTTTATCTCAACTTATCTCAACGAAGTCGAGTATTTAATAGGAAGTGAAAGGACTGGACAGGGCATGCTACCTTTGCAAGAATTCCCACCACAACATCAGTTACAGATGGGGGATGTTACTTTTTTGGGAAGCTTTGAAACATTTGAACAGACTTCTCAATAAATTTACTTTTAAGTCAACAAAAACCACAAGGGAAACCTAGCACTTGAAATAGTGTCTGAAATCTTAAGTCATCTAGCAAAGAGAACCATGAAACTAAAAATGTTTTAAGGATTCTAAAGTAGATGACTTACATTTTGCTTTATGTTGAATGTATCTGGCCATTTCCATTGATTTGAGCATTTTTTGGTAGTAAAGACCAATACATATTTGGGTTTTATAACAACTTACAAATAGAACAGGGCCAACTTATAAAGCAACCTGAAATAAAACTTGTGCATTTCAAGTAACAGCAATGCCTTCCTTTCATGAGAACATAGTGCTATACTTGTGACAGAGGCCATCTCTAGGGCAGCCACCCTTATCTAGGAGCTAGCTTCAACTAAGACCTGTAACCAGAGGACAGCCAGCATCACCGCAGGTTTCTGCTCTAACACAGGATGCTGTGGACATCTTCCACCCAGGGGAAGAGGCAACACAGACATATAATTTTGCTCCATTTTCCCTGAGTACTCTAAGTTGAGACCACTCCTTCCTTTTGCCATAACCACCACAGGCACATAAATGAAAAATGACAACAACTCTCACTGATATCAATTTAAAAAAAGAGTGTGTTAAAGCACCTTACACTGGATTTTTATGTTACATTACAGCAACAGCCAGTAAGTCTCTGTCATTGTTCAAAATGAGTGCATCCCTGGGCTGAGGCTGCTTAGAGACTCCAGGGGGCAAGAACCACATCACAGCTCACTGTAGCTTCCAACTCCCAGGCTCAAGTGATCCTCCTGTCTCAGCCTCCCGAGTAGCTGGGACTATAGGCTACTGCCACCATGCCTGGCCAATTTTTGCAGAGATGGGGTCTTGCTCAGGCTAGTCTCAAACCCCTGGCCTCAACTGATCGCCCCCCTCAGCCTCCCAGAGTGCTAGGATTACAGGGGTGAGGCCACCATGCCCAGCCTCTAATTGATTTTTAACCCAGCTGATCCTGCTAAATTAAAATAACTATATATCTTACAAATATTGTCAAGGACATTTAATACCTGAACTTGGAAATTCAGCTCCCAACTAAAATACAAGACGTGCGTGTCTACATCTACATTAAAAACAAAGCAAAATCCAAATAACACAAACTATTCAGATCAGTATGAAACCATCAGAGGTCATTTTGTGTTGCCTTTAGGAACAGGCAAACAAACTGTGCCTCATCTACAAACACTTAATTGCATCTTCTACCAAAACGTACACTTTGGAGCCCAGAGTGGTTTTTGCAGTCTGAATCAGGGGTTCAGTGTCCTTTATGTCAACAAGGACACTATCGCTGATCTTGTCCAGGTGCTCAATAGCAATGCGGGCGGCCTGCTCGTAGCCGTCGGCTATTCTGATCGGGTGAATGCCTCGGTCTAGCAACTGCTCGGCTTCTTCTAACAAGGCACCTGCCAGGACTGCAAACAAGCCAGCAGAGAATCAGTTTAGGAAAATGTCAAGACTTTACTTTTAGTATAATCAATACAAATTAGATGTTACTCTGGAAATAAGAAGGTTCCAGAATTAAGCTGTAAGTAATATTAGAAACGGAGGCCATCTATTTTTAAGATGGAGCCTCTTGTTTTCGTTTAAGCAGAGGTCTAACAGATCTCCCTTTACAGATGAACATTCAACCCTCAGTGACGTGAAGAACGTAGCTAAAAATATAATAAGTGGAAAAAACTATTGTTTTCCTGGTCCAGGGATTTCTACTGAGCGAAATTCATCTTTGTGATAAAGATCATTTCAAAATCTGTTTTATTATTTACCTTCACCCATCTTCCTTTCCCCCCTTTCCCCCATTTTATCGCCACAAAGATGACTTTTGTTTTAAATCTGTGGCTCTTCAAGCACACCAAGAACAGTACTTGGTACACAATAGTATCCAAAAAATATATGTTGAATACAAGAATTGAAATTCATCTGCAGAAAAGGTAACCCTAAAGATTTTGTTTTATCTCTTCAGCCTTCCCTAGCTTTTAATCTTAAACATTTCAAACCTTCAGGAAAAAAGTGCAATAGTAAAATGAACACCAGTTTACTTATGAACATTTTGCCATGTTTTCCCTACACATGCATATTCCTTTTCTGTTCAACCATTTGAGAATTATTTGTAGAAATCATGACCTGTCATTCCCAAATATCTACATATATAGAATATAGCTGAGAACGAGGGCATTCTTTCACATATCTGCAATGTCATTAACATACTTAGGAAACTCGACACTGATACAATACCATTATGTAATACATAATCAAATCCTTCCACTTGTCCCAAACATCCTTTATAGTTTAAAAACCACACAAAACCAAGCCAGCATACAAGTAATTATTACACATTACTGCTGGTTGTCAATTCTCATTGCCTAATTATCCCCAGTCCCTTTTATGTTCTTTTGTGACACTGCTGTTTTGAAAAGTCCGGGCCACTTGTCTTGTAGCACGTTCTTCAACACTCTGCTTGTTCATGCTGACCCAGAGTCAACATTCTTGCAGGCATGTTAGCCCTGTTGTTTTAAATAACACTTCTTAAATGAGACAGGATATTTTGCCTTTTCTTACCAACCACTCCTGTGGTTCCATCTCCAATTTCATCATCCTGTGATTTGGACAGTTCAACCATCAGCTTGGCAATCTGGTGATCGACATCCATCATACTTAAGATGGTGGCACCATCGTTAGTTACAGTCACATCACCATCCTTGTCCACCATCATCTTATCAAGTCCTAAGAAGACAACAAAGTTCAGAAAGCTTTTGGCAAAAAAAATTGGCAACCAATACCAAGAACTATAAAAAAGGTTAGATCTCTTGACCTAGTACTTAACCTATGCAATTAATTATAAATAAATAATTCAATACAGAAAAGGATGCCTGCATGAAGACATTTTTAAATTGGCTAATATACATGGCAAAAAGAAATTTATGAAGCATCACTCAAAAGATGATAGCTATGATTTGAAAAATGCTAATGAAATGATGTTACGTGGAAAAAAAGGTCTGACCTAAAATTATACACATTATTATGATTATAACCATGTTTAAAGAAGTCTGGAACCCACCAAAAAATTCTGGCTGTGTTAGGGTATTAGGATGCAACCTCTATCATTCCCTACCTTTCTATAGAGAGGTTTTACTGACTATTTTATGTTTTAAAACTTGTTAAAAAATACAGAATGTTGGACTCTTACCATTTGGTCCAAGTGATGTTCTCATTGTATTTGCTACAGCCTTTGCTGCCATTATATGAGACTAAATGAAACAGAAAAAGCAAATATTCAGTTATATACATAATTTCAATAGCATACAGATGATTACGAAAATTCACTTATGACTTAGTTTCTATTCTCTAGAAGCTTCTACATTTAAGAGGCAATAGACAAGTCTAAGTATGATAAAATTTTTATTTCAGAATATTACGGGAGTACAAATGCTTTGGTCACATAAATTGCCTTTGCATTGCTAGAACTGAAGCTACAAGCATGTCCATCTGCCAGCAAGTGTGCATTGCACCCATTAGGTTTGAATTTACCCATCCCATCCCCTCCCCCCCAATATGATAACATTTATAACTACTAGCTTTAACAGGCCATTCTTACGTGAAAGAAACAGAACCAAGTGATTTGTGTTATCTCATTTAGCCCTCAACATGTCAATGAGGCAGGTTTTTACCAGCCCCTTTCATAGCTGAAAACATGGACAGTCTGACCTTGACCTGATAGGCCTTGCAAGACCACTTTGCAATAGTTCTCCCTGGGTATCCATGGGCAACTGGTTCCAGGAACCCCCGAGGATACCAACATCCGCAGATGTTTTAAGTCTCTTGCATTCAGTCCTCTATACCTGCGGGCTCTGCTTCCAAGGATACGGAGGGGACCGTATTAACTTCATGTGAAGAGTCCAACAGTAAACACACAACACCTTCAACTGTCACACTATGGTGCAGAAATATACTCTTCCCATACACGGAAGAATCACCCTTGCCTGTCAAAAGTTTTTATGAAAGATCATTTTTGAAAGAAGGAAAATTCTAAAGAGTAGCTAAGAATTTAGTAGCAGTGATTCTGTGTGGGCACATAATCAAGTGGACTACTCTGTATTAACCTGTTTGTTTTCTTGCCCTCAAAAGCTTCCTCCACTCACCTGAAACCCCAATAATTATATCTACAGATCAAAGCGAGCAACTGGCCCCTAAAGGAAGGTTACGTAGTTATCAGAAATATTAAAATGAATAAATTACCTGGTATTTTTTCTTACCACATCTAGCTACTAACCTGATTGACAGATGTAAATTCTTTTTTTAAAAGGAGGAAGCAAGCACCAGAAAGGAGAGGAGGCAGGGAATCTGGCAAATAGGAGAGATGCCGAAACAGAATTTGTACTGCTGCTCAGGAAAGTGGAAGAAAGCTTTCTTCCTTCTCCTTCTGGTTCTACATATCTCCAGACAGAAAAGTCTAAACATCAAGGCACCACGGTTCAGTTATATTATGGACTAAACAGAATTCTGTGGGCCGGCCTGTGAACTTAAGTCTGTTTTGTTTTGGGTTAAACACTTTTAGAATACAACTCCCTCCTAAGCCAAGTGCTGCCTGCATTAAAAAACAAAACAAAACAAAACAAAACAAAACAAAACTGTTCATAGAGACAGGGTCTTACTATGTTGCCAAGGCTGGTCTCAAACTCTTGGCCTTGAGTGATCTTCCTGTCTTGGCTTCCCAAAGTGCTGGGATTACAGGTATGAGCCACTGTTCCTGGCTCTGTCTCTATTTGTAAGGCAAAATATGTTCTGGCTTGTGACATTTCTTTTACTATTGCCTTCTATTTTTTTTTTTTTTTTATAGATTTTGGTTTCACCTCTTTAAGTTAGTTGGAAGTTCTATGAGGTCAGGGACCAAGTAAATATCCCCAAACCACTAAGACTCAATACTCAAAGCATGCACACCCAGAGCGTCCAATTCTTAAAGAGATTTAAATGCCCATGTTACCATCCAGACCCTTGGCTCTTGATTTCTACATTCTTGGAAAATAAACCCAGCCACATTTGGAGAGAAGTTTTTGGACCTCAGGGGATGTCAGTTATAGCAAACAATCTTCCCAGTGGAATTTCCTGCCTCACACCACCCCCTTAAATTTAGGCCTATGGTACCAAAACATGAAAGGTAACCAAAGCTTGAAAACATCCTTTTCTGTTTGCACACGCAATTAGGCTTATATTTCCTTCAAATGTCTTGTTTCCTTTCTATTTTTGCCACGGCCAACCTAACACAGATCCAAAGCAACCTATAGAATTCTAAGATCTCTTATCTCACCTCTCACCCTTTGGATTCACCCCACATCCAGCTGACCATTTTTTCTCAAACATGTTGCTTACCAGTCCCAAAGGTTTAAACTCCCCAGTGCCTCAAGGGTTAAAGTTGCAGCTTTTTCCCCCAAACCCCTCCAAATATGTCTTCTGATCCCTAAAGTACTGATGCACAGAGACCCTCCACCCACCTAAATCTGACCAACTTTTCAAACCAGTGCTAATGCACCTGTTCGGTGAAGACTTCTGTGGTTCCCCCATCTGCAGGTTAAAAATACACAAAGTTCATTAGGTCTGTGAGAATACTGGTAATCTTAAAATACACTTTGATGATAGGTCTGTATAATGGTATTTTTAAAAGATAATAATCACAGGGAAGTGGTTCTTAACTGGGACAATTTTGTCTCCCAGGAGATCCCTGACAATGTCTGGTGACATACTTAGTTGCCACAACTGAGAAGTGTGGTGCTACCGGACTGTAGTGGGTAGAGGCCAAGGATACTGCTAAACATCCTACACAGGACAGGCCCCCACAATGATCTGGCCCCAAATGTCAGTAATGCCAAGGCTGAGAATGTTGCTGTAGAGCACTGGCTTAGACTCAGACAGAGGTGGGCTTGAATCCTGGCCCTGCTCTTTAGCAACTGTGTGACCTCAGGCGATTTCTCAAATGCTCTAGGCCCAAATTTCTAATTCTGTAAAATAATACCTAGCTTGAGAGTGAGGGTTACAGGCACACAGGCAGAAGAAAATGGCTGATGCAAAATAATCTGTAGCTTTAATTACATTGTTGTATTTGGTGTGTGTACTGGATATTATTTTCTCTGCAGGCCCCATGAAGTGAACATTAGAAGTTGCACTGTATGGCCACTTTCTAAGTTCCTCCATTTAGTACCTGTCAATCCTCAACTTGACAGGGGTCTATCACTTCCACTGGGAAACGGAGTTCACTTGTCCTAAGTCAGTCTGTGGAAGAACTGTATTATTTCTAAGTTTGTATAAGTAAAACCTCAAAACACTAAGCGAACACGGCCACCTCAGACCTGGTAGCATGTCTATACACGCAGACTCTATGGATTCACTTTATAACAAACCCTAAAGGCCCTCTCAAAGCGTCCCTTCCTCTGCATTTTCTGTCAACATCCATTCCGTTCTTTCCGGTAGCCCTGCACTGGTTTCTCTGACTCCTTTGGTTTTCCTTATTCCCTTTAGTCCACCTCAAACGGGGATTCTTAAGGTGTAGCTCTACTTAAAATTCTGCTCAAAACCCTCTGAATGGCTCCGCGCCCCACAGCATAACGTCTTGATTCCCAGGCGTAGCACTCAAAAGCTCCCACCTACAGGGAGTATTCTCACTTCAAGCAGACCGTGCTTCGTTATAACCGGATCGCTCTTCCACGCTACAATGTGCCCGGCGTTTTCCTGCCCAAGTATTTACTCACTGCTTCCTCTCCCTACAATGCCCACTCTCCCTCATTCAGACTCTCACCCCAACCCTGATCAAATGCCATCCTCTACCAAATGTGTGCGGGGCCCTTCCCTTTTAGGAGCATCCCTTTCCGTAACTGGTCATTCCGACCATACGCCGCCTGGTATTACGGCTATGTGGGTCCATTTCCCATTCTTAGGACTGTTTTTTCCTTCCTTGAGGGTATATGTTCATTCCTACAACACCGCATCCAGGGATGGCCACTCATAAAGGCACTCAAAAATGAAATGCTTTTGCAAAGGACCAACCTTCACGAGTGACAAAACGAAAGGGCTGTTGCGCGTACACCAGCTGAGGGTCAAGAAGTTAACCCGACAGGTGGCCCCGAGTACCTCCCCTGCACCTTCGGGTGAAAACCCGGCAGGGTACGGCGCCACTGCTGGGCTGGAAGCGTCGGGCCGGCCGACCCGAAGCTGCCCCACCCAACTCCGAAGGGCGCCTGCGGCCCACCCGACCCCGCGTTCGGACAAAGGCCTGTACGCCAGCCTCTCCCGAGCTCAGAGGGCGGGGTGCGTGACTGCAGACCATAGGGGCTCCCTCGGAGGAGGAGATTCTCGAGCTTTCCCGGGAGCACATGGCAGAACCGCTCCGGAGCTTGCGCAGGCGCAGAGCCACTGACTCCGCCGCTTTCCCTCATCCCACCGCAAGTGTGTCCCGTCCCATTACCTTGAGGGCTTCAAGTCCCATAAGACGAGACTTGCGGTCCTGATCCTTGATGATGAGGAAAGGGCGCCCATATTCATCGAAGGCGAGAGTCCCCACAGACGCCATCGTGGAACAGCAGGAGTTACTTCCCTGCAACCGGCGCAGACCACTCCGGAACCGAGGACGCACCTTCCTCTCGCGGGAGGGCTCAACAGCTCGCGCATGCGCAGTACACGCGACGCACGACTTATGTTTCATCTGAGACTAATTTCACGCCAGACAGTACCTTCTGGAATCAGCGGCCTTTGGAAACTTCTACCATTCAAGAAGTTGAGGGGGGAGTTTGAAAACAATGACGAGAAATTTTAGAACCCACAGGTCAAGAGAAAATTGAGTTTAGTCACTTCTTAAAACTTTACAATTGAAGGTTTCTGAATAGCGTGTCCTAACGAGGAACTCATTCACTTACAGCATTCTTTTCTCCCTTCTTCCCACCCCCGGCTCCGAGAAGATGGTAGAATCCACTTC
>VBSM01003039.1:24574842-24585757 GCA_008086735.1 Cheirogaleus medius
AAAAAAAAGGCTGGAAATCTGGAAATCTCGCGATGGAGGGAGTAGGAGGTGAGGCCGGGCCGCATGGCGGGCTGTTTCGGGCGTGGGGGAGGACGGGGGCGTGACGTGGGGCTCGCGGCGAGCCGAGGTCGCTACTGAGGAGCCCGTGTCGGGTGCGGGCGCGAGTGGGAGCCCCGGCTGGCGGCCTCTCCGGCTCCAGCCTGGCGGTGGGTGCGGAGTGCGCCCCTGGCCGGCGCTCCCTCCGCCCTGCCGTGCCCCTTCTTCGGATCGTGGACTCCGGTTGCCTTTGCCACCTGCCAGGCGCTGTTCTGAGCGCTTTAGGGCAAACGACTCAGTCTTTCGCGCGGATTTAAGGAATAGGGACACTGGAGTCACACTGCTGGGTTGGCATCGCAGCTCTGCCGCTTTTACTAGCTGTCTTTGGGCCTTGGTGTTTCCTTGTCTGCAAAAAATGCTGCAACAACGGTAGTATCTGCCTTACAGGGGTGCCATAAGGATTCAGGGAAAACAGAGCCTGGCCTTTAGCAAGCTCTGTTTAAGAGTTTGTTAAATAAATCCACATTTTGCTCAAACGATCCAGTAACTTGCCCAAGGTTATACAAGAGTTATGAGAGACGAAGTTGCACAGCTTAGTGCTGTGAGTCCCACCCACTCTTTCTGTTGTGCTGCCTCAGAAAGCTCTTTCTTGGCAACCGTAACTAGAGAGTAACCTGTCTTCTAATTCTTTATGCTGTTCTTTCTTCAGCGATCACGAACTAATATTTTATAGGCTTAGTCTTAGTTGTGGATTTCCAGCCTCCCTTCACCCCTACTACCATAGAACGGGGACTTATCCCAGTTGTGTTACTCACAGCATTTAGTAGGTACTCAATAAATGTTGAAATGAATGCATGCATTATAACATTTAACCCCCGCTTCAAAGTCTGACTGACTTTGTCAAACTGACTTTGTCGTTTGATGGTTGGTGATCAGTTAACCTCTCCTAATGCTTGGCCCACTTACTCTCTAGGCTTAGAGGGACTCCAGGGACATAGAAAATTTTAGAGTCAGGTCTCATTTCACTTAAGCTTTGCTGATTGAGTGTTTCCTTGTTCAAAATGGTGAATTCTGCAATCAGTTTGGCTCATTAAATTGTGAAAAATAGAAAATGTCCAGTGGCATCCTCTATGTAGTTTATTTCCTGTCAAAGCTCTGGGGTGGGGGGGATTTTCCCTAATATCAATAGTAAATATATATCAGAAGGACACAAATGACATTAGACTAGTACAAGAAAGGCTTTTTAAGGGACAAAATATATGTTAAGGGATATAACATACATGTTGTAATTATTACACTAGTATGCATATGCAAGTACACAATGAACACCTTTTAAGTATTGGGACTTTCAGATATAAATCTGACTTTAAACACGTGGCTGGTCACAGTTCCAGACAGGTCTACTCTTCCTGACCTTTGTTCTTTAGTTTGAACTTGGATAAGAAACCTGTGTACTTTTTTGTACATCTTAGGCACTGTCTCTAGCTCCAGCTGATCCAAATATATCATTGAAAATCGTTGAAGTTTTTAACCCATTATCAGAAGTTAATAACCAGGCACAGTCTGAAGACAGAATAGAAGCTGACCTCACCCTGTCCTTTACTTTGAAGGGTGAACTACTAAGTGCTTAACGAAAATGGCCAGTGGCCACCAAAGCTCCTATTTAATAGAACAGCTGGTTGTCTCAGAGCACACATGACAGAAATCTCTTGCCATATATTTGTATTAAATAGTCTAGTGAATCTAAATATGTTTCATTAAAAGGATTGGTAGAAATAGTCTTGATTTTAGTTTTGAATGTTCAGGGACTGTTTTTCACTGATAAAAGTGGATACTTTTTGGTGGGGGCAGAGCTAACAATGTAGTCATATGTTGGATTTGCATAATAACTTCTCTCAAAGCTCAGGCAATGGGTATGGATCTTGTTTTCCCAATACAAATGTTTGTGAAGTTGAAAGACTTGCAGGCATAAAAAGGAGAGAGAATGCTGCTAGTGTTGCTTTCTTAAAAATACAAATATTGTAGTGCACATAGGATAAAATACACACTGAGCCTGGTATTCTAAGACCTACCTTTCTGTTTATCTCTTACTCCTCCCTTAAAAAAGGCTTTCCCCACCTTCCATGCTTTGATTCTAAGGATTGCTGCTTTTGCCTCCATCTCAATTCTGACTCTCTGCTAGCACCTTACCAGTCCCATCATTGGGATCAATCATCCCTCAACCTTCTCCTTATTTCCACAGGGTTTTGTTCATGTTACAGAGTTTCTCACAACCTGGACTGTGTCTGCCTCAACTGGACCCCACCACACAGGCTTGGTGGTTAAATTGAAGGGTACATGTCTACACTGGTGAAATAGAATTCGGATCATCTGACTCATGTTTATTTAATAAACCCAGTGAACGAATGGGTAATAAAATGTGGTATATCCATGCAATGGACTATTATTCAGCCACAAAAAGGATTAAAGTACTGATACTAGGTACAACAAGGATGAATCTTAAAGACACTGTGCTAAGTGAAAGAAGTCAGTCACAGAATGCTGCATACTATATGATTTCACTGCTATAAGTCCAGAATAGGACTCTAGAATAGACTCTAGAATAGTCCAGAATAAGCGGCTCCATAGAGACAAAAAGTAGATTAGTGGTTGAGCAGTGCAGGGTGGATGGGGGTATGATAGCTGAAAGATAAGAGGTTTCCTCTTGAGGGGAAAAATCTGTGAACATAACAAAACTCATTGAATTGTACATGTTAAATGGGCAGATTATGTGCATATGAATTATATCTCTATAAAGCTGTTAAAAATTGACCCCTTCCCCTAAAATGATGGTATTGAGAATGATGATAGCAATGAACAGTTATCACTTAGTCTCTCAGGCTTGTGCCAAGTGCTTTGTATACTTTATTTTTTCTGTGAACTTGCATAGAGAAGTTTACATATGTTATTTAACTGTTCTAATAACCCTATGAGGATAGTATTATTGCTACATTTTTTTTTTAAGTTTTGAGTTATGGTAAAAAAAAAAACCCACCATAATTATTTCTAAATTTTACTGGTGAGGAAACCATGCCTTAGTAGCAACTTACCTCATGTTAAACAACTGGTTAAGTTCTGAGACTGCAGAACCGTGTGACTCAAATCCTCATAAACACTGTGCTGTACAATTGGAATGCCAACATGATAATTTTATACAAGACGTGACAAATGTGCCTTGACTTTTCTTAAATAAATGCCAGCCTGCTACTGTAGCATATGTGGGCATACCTTGTTTTATTGCACTTCGCTTCATTGAACTTCACAGATAGTGCATTTTCTATTGGCACCATTTTTCCAACAGTGTGTGCTCACTTCGTGTTTCTGTGTGACATTTTGGTAATTCTTGCAATATTTTGAACTTTTTCATTATTACTGTATCTGTTATGGTGATCACTGATCTTTGATGTTACTATTGGCATTGTTTTGGGGCACCACAAACCATGCCCATATAAGGCGATGAACTTGATGTGTGTGTATGTTCAGACTGCTCCACCGAACAGTTCTTCTCTTTCTCTCCTTTCCTTGGGCCTCCCTATTGCCTGAGACACAACAGTACTGAAACTATGCCAATTAATAACCCTACGGTGGCCTTGAAGTGTTCAAGTGAAAGAATCACATGTCTCTCACTTTAAATCAAAAGCTGGAAATGATTAAGCTTAGTGAGGAAGGCATGTCAAAAGCTGAGATAGGCTGAAAGCTTGCACCCGTTAGCCAAGGTGTGAATGCATGGGAAAAGTTCTTGAAGGAAATTAAAAGTGCTACTCCAGTGAACACACGAATGATAGGAAAGCAAAACAGCCTATGGAGGCAGTTTTAGTAGTCTGGATATAATATCAGATCACTCACAATATGCCCTTAAGCCAAAGCCTAATCCAGAGTGAGGCCCTAACACTCTTCAATTCTGTGTAGTCTGAGAGAAGTGAGGAAGCTGCAGAAGGAAAGTTGGAAGCTAGCAGAGGTTGGTTCATGGGGTTTAAGGAAAGATGCCGTCTCTGTAACATAAAAATGCAAGGTGAAGTGCAAGTGCTGATGGAGAAGCTGCAGCAAGTTATCCGGAAGATGTAGCTAAGATAATTGATGGAGGTGGTTACACTAAACAGCAGATCTTTGGTGTAGATGAAACAGCTTTCTATTGGAAGAAGAGGCCATCTAGGACTTTCATAGCTAGAGAGGTGAAGTCGATGCCTGGCTTCTTACTTTGTTGTTAGGGGCTAGTGGAGCTGATGTCTTTAAGTTGAAGCCAGTGCTCACTTACCATCTTGAGAATCCTAGAGCCCTTAAGAATTATGCTAAATCTACTCTGCCTGTCCTCTATATATGGAACAACAAAGCCTGGATGAGAGCGTATCTGTTTATAGCATGGCTTACTATTTAAGACCACTGTTGGGACCTACTGCTCAGAAAAAAAGATTTCTTTCAAAATATTCCTGCTCATAGACAATCCACATAGTCACCCAAGAGCTCTGCTACACACGTACAAGGAGAACAATGCTGTTTTCATGTCTGCTAACATAATATTCATTCTGCAGCCCCTGATAAAGGAGTGATTTCAACTTTCAAGTCTTATTATTTAAGACATATTTCGTAAAGCTATAGCTGCCATAGATAGTGATTCCTCTGCTGGATCTGGGCAAAGTAAATTGAAAACCTTCTGGAAAGGATTCACTATTCGAGATGCCATTAAAAACACTTGTGCTCTCTTAAATTTAGATGCTAAGAAAAAAAAACACTTGTGATTCATGGGAGGAGATCAAAATATCAACATTAAGAGGAATTTGGAAGAAGTCGATGGATGGCTTTGAGGGATTCAAGACTTCAGTAGAGGAAGTCACTGTGGATAGGGTGGAAATAGTAAGAGAATTGCAAGAAGAAACAGCAAGAAGTGGTACCTGAAGATGTGACTGAATTGCTGCAATCTCATGATAAAACTTGAGTGGGTGAGGAGTTGCTTCTTCTGGATGAGCAAAGTGGTTTCTTGAGATCTCTTCCTGGTGAAGATGCTATGAACATTATTGCAACGACAACAAAAGATTTAGACTATTACATGAACTTAGTTGATGAAGCAGTGACAGGGGTGGAGAGGATTGATTCCGATTTTGAAAGAAGTTCTACTGTGGGTAAAATGCCGTGAAACAGCACTGCATACTACAGAGAAATCTTTCATGAAAGGAGGAATCAATTGATGCAGCAGACTTCATTGTCCTATTTTAAGAAATTGCCACAGTCACTCCAACCTTCAGTAGCCACCACTCTGATCATTCAGCAGCCATCAGCATTGAGGCAAGACCCTGCAACAGTGAAACGATTAGGACTCACTGAAGGCTCAGATGATTGTTAGAATTTTTTAGCAATAAGATATTTTTAAATTCAGGTATGTGCATTGTTTTATAGACAATGCTATTGCACACTTAATAGACCAAAGTATAGTGTAAACATAACTTTTACATGCACTGGGAAACCAGAAAATGTGTGTGACTTGCTTTATTGTGATATTCACTTTATTGCAGTGGTCTGGAGCTGAACCTGCCATATGTCCAAGATAAGTTCCTCCATACAATGCCAAAATTATAACTGAAAAAGCTTTTGCTTTCTGTCAAATACTATCACCTTCTAATTTTATTTTACCTTTATCCCTAGCACCAGTAGCAGATTTTTTCCCCCTGAGTTGGTTTTCCCCTATGAAACCAGTTTTAAAACTCATTTAAAGGGGCCTTAGGACTCAAGAACAAAGCCATGCTGAGAGGAGGATGCTGGTGGTTGGCCAGCTGCCCTGGAGTGTGAGCCACTGTGGCGTGCCAGCCTTTGGTGTTCACGGGGATGGCAGGCAGAATAATGGCCCCTCTCGAAGATGTCGACACTCTAATCCCTGTAACCAGTGCAGATGTGGTTAAGGGTCTTGAGATGGGGGATTATTTTAGATTATCTAAGTGGACCCAATGTCATCACAAGGGTCCCTGTAAAGAAAGAAGGAGGCAGGAGTGTGAGGTGAGGCAGTGTCCTGCCAGCGCAGAGGTTGAGTGATGTGTGGTCAAGAACCAAGGAAGCCGGAAGAGACAGGGACACCGATCCTGCCCTCCAGCCCATTTCAGACTGACCTCTAGAACCATATGATAATAGATGTTTTGTCTTAAGCCACCAAGTTTGTGGAAATTTTGTACAGCAGTTACAGGGAACCTTTAACTGTGTGCAACCCTGTGCTACGAGCTTTACCTGCATCCCCTCGTTTCACCTTCACAACAACCCGTGAGCCCCACTTTATGGATGAGGAAACCGAGGGTTAGCAAGGAGGAGGGATTCTGGGTCACACAGTTAAAGTGGCAGAGCTGGGGTCCTAACCTCTCCTAGCTCTGGAGGAGTCCTGCTCTTACCTCCTGTAGTGTGCTTGTTAATCAATTTCAAATCAATTTCAGAAACTTAAAAATGTTTTACAGGATAAAGCTCAAGAGGAGGATATTTAAGGTACCATTCATTTCTGTGTAATTAGTGCTTGGAGTCTGTTTGCTTTCTTCTGTACTTATGATAGTGTTGAAATGATTGCTTTATTTTTTGTTCTTTTTGGGTCTACTTTAAAAATCTCTTTATTATCACACTTGTTTAAGATGTTTGGCAAAACCTGATTTTCGTCTCCTTTATTACTTTAATATTGTATTTGCGCAATGGGATTACAGATGCCAGACCATTTTTGATGTGGAATCCTTTTATCCTATTTGAAATAGGGAAATAATTACATATTTTTATTCTTGTTTGTCAGGCTTTGTTTGTTCAGAACATAAAAATGAGGAGTTCATGGTTTAAACTTGTACTAATGGATATCGAATTACTACATTACCAGATAAGTTTGAAAGCGTTGTTTTCTAAGGATGACTCCTAGACACACAAAATCAGTACGTTGGAAAGAAAAGATTTCAGTCTTCTAAGAGTATGGAATAATTTTCCCCAAAACACTGTAATTTTGTTAATGGAATTTAGGACTCATCGTGGGATCCTATACTTGTTGTTTAGAGTATATTCAGCTAAATCGTTTCTCTTTAAAAAGGGTGAGTTTATTTGTCCTTAAGAATTATAGAAAAAAAAATACTATCTTGGATTTCAGATTTGGTGCTACCTCTGTATTTTCTGCTTGCTCTCCCTCTAGGTACACCCCCAGAAATGCTTAAGGAGGAAAGCCAGCCAAGTCATGTTTTACCCACAAGTTTTGAAGCCAACAGCTTGAAGAAAAGCAATTGGGGATTCTTAATTACTGGGATTGTGGGTGGGACTCTAGTGGCTGTGTATGCAGTAGCCACGCCATTTATAGCACCAGCCCTCCGAAAAGTTTGTTTGCCTTTTGTACCTGCAACCACAAAGCAGATTGAGAATGTCGTGAAGATGTTGCGATGTAGAAGAGGATCCCTGGTAGACATTGGCAGCGGCGATGGACGTATTGTGAGTTTTGCTAAAACATTTTAAGGTTTGGAGCCAGAATTGTTAAAAATTTCTGCTTTATAGTTCTTACAGGGTATGCAGAGCCTTGCTAAATCTTACAGTTTGAAAAACTGGTCATTTCATTTTGTGTTTCTTTGGACAAATGATTAAACCATAAGTATGTGGTTTAATCATTTCATTTCAAAATCAATTCATTTTTCTCAAATTTAATTTTTTTTTAAAGGAGAAACTACTCTGTAGACATGCCTGGTAGAAAAGAACCATTACTTAGTAATTATCAAATTGTCTCTTTGGCAGTAAGGGAATAATAGTAGTACCTGGC
This sequence comes from Cheirogaleus medius, assembly GCA_008086735.1. Classification (NCBI taxonomy): domain Eukaryota; kingdom Metazoa; phylum Chordata; class Mammalia; order Primates; family Cheirogaleidae; genus Cheirogaleus; species Cheirogaleus medius. Next base: position 24,582,665 of record VBSM01003039.1, read on the forward strand.
TGGGTGTGGTGGCTCACACCTGTAATCCCAGCACTTTGGGAGGCTGTGTTGGGAGGATTGCTTGAGGCTAGGAGTTCAAAACCATCCTGGGTCACACAGCAAGACCCGGCCTCTATAAAATTTAGGCCTGTGGCGTGCGCCTGTAGTCCTAGGTACTTGGGAGGCTGAGGCACGAGGCTTGCTTGAACCCAGGAGTCTGAGATTATATTGTACTATGATCACACCACTGCACTCTAGCCTGAGTGACAGAGCAAGACCCTGCCTCTAAAAAAAAATAATAAAAAAACCCCAAAAAACTTAAAAACAGATTGTCTGTTAAAATACTTGTGCTGACAGAGGCGGCATACTGAGAAAAAACATGTTAAATAATGGAGTTTCACTATTTTACGTTTTTGCACCATAGATGTTTGCATTTACATTTGTCTGTAAGTGTATAAGTAATAATTCCTGTGGGGTAATATAGAGTTGAAATAAGGAAGAGCCAGTGATTAACCCCCACTAAGCCGAAGATCAGACTTTTAGCTACTTCATCTCACTTTGACCCCAACCGGGAACCTATGAATAAAGACACAAGGCCACTGACTGGCAAGTGGGTGTCCCCGAGCATGTTCCTCCGAGGGCAGGGTGGCGCCATGCTTAGCCTCACCCTGATGATGAGCTGAAAAGTGAGGACAGTAGCAGGGAAGGCTGGTGTTCTGGAAGCATTTAGTGTGGAGACCAGCAGGGCCTCTGCACCTTCCACCAGCCCCTTCCCACACACAGCCTGGGATTCTGTGATTCTGACCTGGAATAAGCAGGAAGAGGTTAAAAAGTAACTCATATTTTTTTATTTAAACTTCTTTTTACTTTAGAAGTTGCATTAAAATACTCATACCATGATGTTTACCACCTTAACCATTTTTAGGTGTGCAGTTCGGTGGTATTGAGTGCGTTCACATTGCGCCACCAGCACCACCACCCATCTCCAGAACTCCTTTCCTCCAGCAGAACTGAAACTCTGTACCCATTGAACAATACCTGCCATTCCCCTCCTCCCCCCAGCCTCTGGCAACCACTCGTGTTTGATTTTAAGAAATCGGGAGACATATGTGTTAATTAGGAGGAAGTTTTAAAATCCATATTTGATGCTTTACATATTTTAATGGCATCTCTGTGGTTTCTATGATAATGGTTTTCTTGCGGTACCATAGTAACTTGAGAGATTACCTAAGGTGGGACAGCTCTGCCAAGGGAAGCTCCTTTGAAGAATGGGGCAAGAGAGACTGGTAGAGAGACCCCTGGACTGCCTCACCATCCCTCCCACTGGACAGAGGCTGGTGGGGTTACACAGTTAACTTTATTCTGATGCACTGCATTTTATTTTTGCCTGTTTTCATTTTTGATTGAACAGTCATTAAACATTAAGGAAATATGTAAATAATTGCAGATTTTCATTGACAGATTATTTTTATTGCATATTATTTTATGGCATATTATTGTCCACAAAACCATTCTTCTAGGCATATTCATTTCACTTGCTGCTGTGCTAGCCCACTGATTGAGAGATGCAGCAGATTTTCAGCAATTTTTTCTTAGACCTACCCAGGGGTTGCCTAATCCAGAATTAACTATGTAGTTGTCGAAAGCAAACCTAAATATCTATTCTGATACTTGGGGTGAAATCTTTAACAAAAACAAGAACACTGAATTTAAATGGCTTGGCCATTACCTTGTCCACAAAGCTAGGTAACTTTAGAGATACATTAAAATTTTTTTTTTTCTTATTTCAAAATATCAACAAATGTTTTTGTTACATGACTACTTGTATAACACTTAAGTCAGAGCTTTTAGTGTGCCTGTCACCTCTCATTGTACCTGATAGGTAAGTTTTTACCTTCACCCTCTCCTACTCTCCTTCCTTCTTGATTTCCAATGACCTTAATATCTCTTTGTGCCTGTGTATGCCCATTGTGTATCTCCCAATCATTCAGCAGTACATGTGGTATTTGTTTTTCCTTTGCTGAGATACTTCGCTTAGGATAATGGTCTCCAATTCCACTTAAGTTGCTGCAAAAGACATTATTTCATTCTCTTTTATGGCTAAGTAGTACTCCATGGTGTACATATACCACATCTTCTTAATCTACTCATGAGTTGATGTGCACTTAGGTTGATTCCACATCTTTGCAATTGTGAATTGTGTTGTAATAAACATTCAAGTGTAGGTGTCTTTTTGATAAAATGACTTCTTTTCTTTTGGGTAGATACCCAGTGGTGGGATTACTGGGTCGAATGGTACATCAACATTTATTTCTCTCAGCAATTTCCATACTGTTTTCCATTGAGGTTGTACTAATTTGCAGTTCCACGAACAGTGTATAAGCGTTTCTTTCTCTTTGTATCCACACCAGCATGTATTGTTTTTTGACTTTTTAATAATGGCCATTCTGACAGGGGTAAGGGTATCTCATTGTGGTTTTAATTTATATTTTCCTGATAATTAGTGATGTTGAGCATTTTTTCATATTTTTTTTTTGCCATTTGTCTATCTTCTTTCAAAAAGCTTCTATTCATGTCATTTGCCCACTTTTTAATGGGATTTTTTTTCTTGCTAATTTGTTTGAGTTCTTTGTAGATTTTGGATATTAGCCCTTTATCAGATGTATAGTTTGTGAATATTTTCTCCCCTTTTTTAGGTTGTTTATTTATTCTGTTGATTGTTTCCTTTGCTGTGCAGAGGCTTTTTAATTTAATGAAGTCCCATTTATTTATTTTTGTTGTTGCTATATTTGCTTTTGGTGTCTTAGTCATACATTTTTTGCCTAGCCCAATATCAAGAAGAGTTTTTCCTATGTAAATTGATTTTTGGTCAGCTCATGAGGCACCCATTTATCGAGCTTTCTCACCTTTCCAATTTGCTTCAAATGCCAAACAACTGTAGAGCGGTCGATGTTAAGTTCTTCGGCAACTTCTCGTGTAGTTGTAAGAGGATCAGCTTCGATGATTGCTCTCAATTGGTCGTTGTCAGCTTCCAAGGAGGTACTTTTTTATTCTTTTTTATTTTTTTATTTCATTATATTGTGGGGGTACAAATATTGTTAAGATTACATACAT
>VBSM01003039.1:24585857-24603287 GCA_008086735.1 Cheirogaleus medius
GAAGACTGATGCCTCCCAGATTGTTCTTTTTACTTAAAATTGTTTTGGCTATACCCAAGGAGGTACTTTTTGATTGAATGTTTTAGGATTATAAACTATTAATAGGAAATATTCATATCATTTGACCATGTAAATTGATTTTTTTCTTATTTTGAATAAATCCTGGCCTCTCTCCATAGGTAATAGCAGCTGCAAAGGAAGGATTCACAGCTGTTGGTTATGAATTAAATCCATGGCTAGTTTGGTACTCCAGATACCGTGCTTGGCGAGAAGGTGTGCATGGCTCTGCCAAGTTTTATATTTCGGATTTGTGGAAGGTATGTAGAGCAAAGAATGGTGCTAGAGAAATCCAATGGAAAATGTTATTGTTCATAATTAGTATGACTGAAAACTAAAAAATGTATTGAAAAATAATTAAAATTCAAGGGAATATTTTGGCATAATGAAACGTGTACACATTTTAAATTGATAGATTTTACAGATAGACTACTTTAGAAGCTTAAGGTTTTCTATATGATAGATCATGTGGATCCTGAGACTTTATTTACTATATTAAAGTGTGCTCATTTCTCTTTATTACAAAATAATGAGATTTTCCATCTCATTTGGAAATCTTGTAAATTATTCTTGATAAATGTTAGACCTTTCTGTGTTTTTCTGCATGTGTGTGTGTGTTTGTATATTTAGAGACAGAGAGGTGGGTGATAGAGAAAAGAATCCACCAATCGTGTTTCCGTGTTATTTCTTGTCCTCATAAAGCACGAGATACTTCCAAACTTATATGTACTCTAAAAAATGTCCTGTAATTTTGCTTTAGGAATGACCCATAAAATGCCTTTTCTTAAATAAGAATTTTCCATTGTAATGTCATCAGTTGCTTATAAAAATTCACTTGTGTTTTGCTTGCGTTGTTTTTCGTATCTTATATACATAAATGCTCTCTCTATAGAGTAAATAAGACTTTTATTGGGCAATAAGAATTTTGACTGGCAAAGCACTTTTCCCCCCAGTGTTTTAACTAAAGACCATTTTATTGCATTCTTACACAGTATTTCAGAGAAGAGCAGGGGACTAGAATTTTAAGGATGGTTCGACATAAGAAAACAGCTGGCTCTGAAATCCCGTCAGTTCTTGTGAGCTGGTTTGGTATAGAGTGGAGCAGAGTGGGAACGCGCGGGCCAGGAGCTGCCGGCTCGAGCTCCAGTTGGTCACCAAGGCATCACTGGCCTTTTTGACGCTTGACTTTGCCAGACCCACCATTTGGCAAAATGGAAAATTGCTGACATTTCTATGAAACAAGTTAAGTTCCCTGTTTGGCTTTTTACAATTAATCTACCGATTGTCTCCTCGTCTCATTTAGGTTACTTTTTCGCAGTACTCGAACGTCGTTATTTTTGGCGTGCCCCAGATGGTGAGTACGCACTTTTCCCGTTCTCTGTTTGGGGTGAGGTGGTGTCAAAGGCCTTTCCAGCTCCCACACGCCACCCCTTACCCAGGTGCAAAGTGATGGCCTCCCAGAGATTTTAGGGAGCACCGGATTTCAGTTCACTGGTTTAATAAAATATTTCAGAGCCTTAAAAGTTTAATCATAAAAGATTCAGTCATGTTTTAAAACTTTGGCTTCAGATAAAATTCCCAATGATCTACCGAAGCCTTAAAAATTCCAGTTTGGAAACGGCTTTATGAGGTCCCAGTGTCTAACGTAGTTTGCAGGTTTAGGGCCGCTCACTCACCTCCAGCTGAAATCGCTTGGGAAGGTTAATGGGATGTTCCCTTGGAATTGATCCTGCCTCCTATTTTGCAGGAAGATAATTTTCAGGGTGGATGAGCATTGACTAGTTTCAATTTACCTCAGTTTACTGATTTTCCCAGGAACGGAGTATTGAACTTTGATTATGTACTTTCAACAGTGAAAATACCACAGTATTGTACTGCAAATGGTCCTCTTTAGCCTGTGGAAAGATGGTCATGGTGGGATGCTTTTACTGTAATTGCTGGTTTACAGACCGTAGAAAGAAATCCCTTTTCACTTTTCAGAGTCTGTAATTGTAACCATAATAATCTTGGCAGAATTGGATGTTGGCTGAAATGCCACTGTATAACTGATACGGTTTTTAATTTAAAAAAAAGAAAATTTACTTTTTTGTTTTCTTATTTATACCTTAATTTTTATATAAGATGTTTCCATGCTTGAGAAACTAGTAAGGCCTTCAGTGTAATGCCATATTCTTTAACTTTTTTTTTTTTTTTGAGACAGAGTCTCGCTCTGTTTCCTGGGCTAGAGTGCTGTGGCATCAGCCTAGCTCACAGCAACCTCAAACTCCTGGGCTCAAGCGATCCTCCTGCCTCAGCCTCCTGAGTAGCTGGGACTACAGGCATGTGCCACCATGCCCGGCTAGGTTTTTCTATATATATTTTAGTTGGCCAATTAATTTCTTTCTATTTTTAGTAGAGACAGGGTCTCGCACTTGCTCAGGCTGGTTTCGAACTCCTGACCTTGAATGATCCGCCCGCCTCGGCCTCCCAGAGTGCTAGGATTACAGGCATGAGCCACTGTGCCCGGCCCATATTCTTTAACTTTTAAAGACAATTTGGAAACACTTTTGTTAAATATTCTTGAAAGTAACAGTATTCTATGTGTTTGTAATTCTCATTAGGCCTAAAATTAAGACCAAACTCAGGTGTTTGGTCTCAAACACTTTTGTTAGAGAAGTGAGGTGAGGTAGAAGGGCACAATCCTTGGTCATTTAGAAAAACCCACTTGGGATCTTAGAATTGATGTGGAGTTTGGATGGTAATGTACTACTTACTATGATGTTTGAGCTTTCCTTCTGAAATGGAAGTTAGCTTTTTGGAGACAAGTAACTTTAATTTGAATCCATGCTTTATAGAATTAGGAAGTTAGTATTTACTGGGAATTCCATGCTGTCTGGAGAGGCAGGATGAGGAAGTGAACTGTGGATTGTGAGACCATGGCTGCCTGGTCCCAGCGGGGGGCAGCAGTGGCCTTTGGTAATCGTCATCACCACATAACGTCGACTCCTGGTGCTTCTTGTCACGTTTGAAGCAGAGTCAGTTTTTGGAGCTACTCGCTCAGGGGAAATAAGAGTCTTATTATTTTGACGAATGCTTTTGCAATTATTGCCCATTCTTCTGTACATAGAGAAATCTTAAATAAGGAACTTGTAGCATTTCACCATTCCCAAGGAAGAAGGGGAGCAGCTGAAGTACATGAAGCTTCCACATTCCCTGTGTTACAGAGATTCAGCCAGCTTGCACTTTTCCTCGCTGGCGGAGCGATTAGGGGTGCAGAGGGCCAGATGGTCTGGGAGGCTGAATTTCATGTGTGGAGGGCGCCCACTTTCAACCTCCATCAAGCTTTGCCTAGGTGGAGGCAGCCAGCAGAGGGAGAGTGTGCTGTACCAATGACTATGCCAGCCGTGGCTAGGTGGCTCGACAAAGCCACTGTGCCATGAAACGTGTCCCGTGGCAGCTAATGCACATGTAGACACTTGGAGAGCCAGGAGGAACCTTGGAGGAGTTCAGAGATACAATCCCTGGGATTGTAAATCCTCACCCTTGCTTCTAATACCAGATCGATTATCCCTAATAGCTCTGTGCAGTTGTAGCTCAAAATCAGCAGCGTCCTAGCAGTTCAACACAAGCACACATCTAATGTAAAAGGTTGAAGAATCCCATTTGGATCTGGCAAATCCAGCACTAGGATTGTAAAGATCCATGTTTAACACCAGCTTATGCACCAAGAGCATCTTTTCAAAATGCAGGACAGATCAATTGTGTCCTTATTTATACCCTTCTATGACTTGTTGCCGCTTTTAAGGATAAGGCCCAATCCCTCAGTGTGGCCCCGGGGCTGGTGTGGAGTGGTCCCCACTCACCTCCAGCCTCACCTGGGCCACGCCTCCCAGCTCTCTGTGCCAGCCCTCTGTCCTTCTCTCAGCCTCTGGAATTTGCTGGGCTTCTCTTCCCAGAGCCTGGGGCTGTGTCCTGCCCCCTGACTTCAGTCCTCCCGCTCCGGGCCTAGTGAGTGGACACCTACTGACCACTCACGGCTCAGCGGTCTTTTCCTCTGCAGAGTGTCCTTGATGGCCCAAGGGGGCAAGCGCCAGTGTCCCCTATTTTTCACTCCCTTAGCACACTTTGCCCTTCCTTGGATAAGTTATTGTACGTTTCTTGTCTGGTGGCTTTGGCAGTGTTTGCCATGCGCACTGCACGGTAAGCTCAAGGTCGGGGACCAGGCCTGTTGTCTTCGCTGTGAGACCTCCAGCAGGGCGGCACCGGCACAGAGTGACCACCCGGTAAACAGTTGTGGAATGAATGTGTGTGGCACAAACATGCCCATTACTTACACTTTTCCTAAAAGGCTATTAACTTTTTTTAATAATTTCAAAATATTACGGGGGTACAAATGTTTTTGTTACATGGATACCTTGTATAATGCTTAAGTCGGGGCTTTTAGTGTGCCCATCGCCCGCGTAATGTTCATTGTACCTGATGGATGGATTTTTACCTCTCCCCACTTCTTGATTTCCTGTGACCCTTACGTCTCTTTGTGCCCATGTGTGAGAAGGCTATTCACTTTCATAACTTCAAAGAATGACTATTTTTACTTTTGAATTCTGTTATGAGTTGAAGAATGAAAATATCATCCTTACGTTCTGATAAAGAAAAATGATTCATGACCGAATCATGTATCCTTCCTCCCTTCCTTCCTTCATTTTTTATTAAGTGTGGCCACTAAAGCAGAATATGTCCCTGCCCTGAGGTGCTCCTATGCGGGTGGGGAGAGCAGACGTTAATGAGACACCTATAGACAAGATAGTGGCCAACAGAGGGGAAAGGCTATGGAGCAAATGGAAGCAAGGGAGGGACGGTATCCCTGCACAGGCAGTGTTTGGGGGTGAGGGAAGGTGTGCTCGCTGGGATGAGAGAGGCAAGCAGGGGTGTGGCGTGAGTGAAGGGAGGTCAGAGGAGACAGGGCTGAGTTGGGAAGGACACTGGCCCTCGGATGGGTGGGAGCCTGGGGTGAGCAGAGAGGATTGCAGGACCCGCTGGGGTTGAGGAGGAGCACAGGTGGCCTCGTGGAGACCAGACTGAAGGCAAACGTGGGCCAAAGCTGGGAGACAGGCTGTGAGCTCTTGCAGGTGGCTGGGCAATTCAGTGGCTGGTGAGAAGGGTCAAATTCTGGATGCACGGTGAAGGTAGAATGAACAGGATCAGTGGGCGGATCCAGCGTGGGGAAGAGACAAAGAGGGATCATGGAGAGCCCCCAGGTGTTTGGCCCGAGCTACAGAAGTTTGGCATTGCTGTGAACTGCGCTGGGGAAGGTGCAGGCAGAGCTGGGTGGGGAAGTTCAGCGTGGGCACGGGGACTTTGGGTGTGTGTGGGCATGTCAAGCTGGTGGTCATGGGTAAGGAAGAGTCTGGGGGTCGGGCAAGGGTGGTGGCTGGAGATGTAGGTTTGTTAGGCATCTGCCCACAGGTGGTGTTGAGGCCCGGGTGTGGCTGTTACCCCTCAGGGGAGCACAGGAGCGGAGCCCTCCAAGGCCTGGGCCCTGGACTCTGACATTTGGGGTCTCGGAAATGAGGGGCAACCAGCAGGGACACCAAGAGAGGAGCCTGGGAGGGGAGAGTGCTAGGGGTGAGTCACCCAAGTAGCCAAGTGAAGCAAGTGTTCAGGGAGTCTCATGGGGTGAGGCTGCTGGGGGCACGGCTGAGTCCTCTTATGCCTTTGAGCTGGTTTCTACCTACTGTGTTTCTCCGAAAATAAGACCTACCCATAAAATAAGCCCTAGCAGGATTTCTAAGCATTTGCGCAATATAAGCCCTACCCTGAAAATAAGACCTAGTGATGGGCGTGGCTACGCAGTATCTGCACAACCCATGCATTTCGTCGCGGAGCGGTAAAGAAGATGAGCAGCCCTCCTCATCTGCCCCATGGTGACAGCTACTATCCCAGAGGTGACCAGAAAGGTGCGGGCAGCCCCACCAATAAGGTCGGCTCCCCCACCAATAAGGTCGGCTCCCCCTCTCAGGTCCCGGCCATCTTGTGTATGCTGCAAGCTGAGGCTTTGAGGGGAAAATAACACATCCCCTGAAAATAAGCCTTAGGGTGTCTTCTTGAGGAAAAATAAATATAAGACCCTATCTTATTTTCGGGGAAACATGGTACGGTTAAAGTTTGGAAGATATAATTGGAATATGGTGAGTTCATGTTACTTTGAAGCCTATAATTGTATGAATAATTTTGAATTCCATTAGACAGACAGGACATATCACTGTTTCTCTTTGTGTATGATATCAAGGACCAGATTCGTTGCATATTTATGTGTAATTTAGTCAGTTAATTTCTTATGATTGAAATAGGTCCTTTCATTTCTAGGTTTCTCTTGACTTAGCATATGACAATCATATGGAAATAAAAGAAACTGTAAAAGAGAAAAGAATAATAGTAATATGAATAAATTTACAATTATCCTTTTTATGAACAAAATTACCATAAGAAATCTCTGATATTTTGGAAAAATGCATATTGTCTCATTCTTTGCTTATTTAATTTTTCTCTCAAGGAACAAAACTTTTTTTTTTTTTTTTTAATCCTTTACTGGCTGTTAAAAGAATAGAAATCTTCCATCCTTAATGAAATTTATCTTTGTTATCTTGGTATTGATGCTAATGAAGAATTGGAATTTTGGCTCACTCTAGCCACAGGTCATGTTGAGTTTTTCTAAGCACTTTTATAAGATATAGGTCAAAAAGAAAACCTTCATAGAAGCACTATTGATTTGTTCATCTTGCTTTAATTGGTTACTTTTAAAGGGAGTAGTTTTTGCTTAGATCTGGGTTTCTAAATATCATTTCTCAGTAAGCAAAACCAGGAATCTTTGAGAAATGGCTGATCCAGGGCTGGGGAAGAGAAGATACAAAAGCCTGGAACATTTTGTGGAGCCAGAATATAAGGAAGTGCTCAAAATATTTGATGGGAGCGTGTCTAAAGGAGAGAGAAGCCAGCTGCAAGAGGCTTCTGGTGGCCAAATTAGGACAATTTGAGCATTAGAATAAATGACGACAGTAATAGATTATAAACCATTGAATGAAATAAGAATCTAGGTGTTCATACTTAATGATAGGTAGATAGAGAGAGGGAGAGAGAAGCGAAAGCTTGTCCTTACGGTGGAATGCCAACCATACATCTGGAAGAAATGATAAGATTAGCAAATTGCCACTTGGCAACCATTATAGTAAAAATTGACTGTGGCCACAATCATCCATGAGGGCTACTTCTAGCGTGGGTACTGTCTGATGAGTAACAGGATATTTACATCATCTCAAACTCTCTCCCCACTAACTACTGATTCTAAAAGGAAAAGTAGTAACTACACTGTGTAGACACCAGATTCCATCTTTGCTGAGTAGTTAATGTCACCATGGAGAGCGAAAGGACCTCCTGAGCCTCTGGGAAGCCTGGTAAATTCACAGCCTTGCAGATGGGGTGTTGCCAAAGACACACGCTGAACCAGTGAGAAGCGAACGTCAGAGCACCCAAGCTGAGGGCCACTTGGTCCAATAACCGAAGAGTGTTATTGTCATGAAAGACAAAGGCAGATTGAGGAACTGTTCCCCCAAGGGAGAACAAAGAGATGTTACAGCTAAATGTAAAAGTGATCCTGGACTGGATCCTGCCCTGGGAAAATGTTATACAGGACATTATTGGGACAATTACAAAGTTAGAGTTTTATTACTGGAATACAATGTTAAGTTTTCTGAATACGATATATGTGCTGGGATCATGTTAGAGAGTGTTTTTTTCTTCGAAAATACACACTGAAGTATTAAGGGGTGAAGGAGCATGTTGTATGCAACCTCTTCTCAAATGGTTTAGAAAAAGTGTTCCTAGAGAAAGGAAGCAAGCAATGTGAAAAAAATGGTAAAAATTGGTGAACCTGGTAAAGGCAAACAGGAGTCCATTGTTCTATTCTTGTAACTTTTCTGTCAGTTTGAAATTATCTCAAAATAACAAGTTAAAAGAAAAAAGTGAAAAAAAAAATTTTTAGGATGTGAAGGTTATAAATATATTTTTAGGACCTGCAGATAAATTTTTAGGCGGGTGTTAATTTGTTGATGTAATTAAAATGTCAATACTTTTAGCAAACAATTAAAACTCTTTCTCTATTGGTAGATTGGTAATAGCATGATATATTAATACAAAAGTGATATAAGTTAGGTTGACTATCAAGAAATTCATTATCAGGGGCTGGGCATGATGGCTCACGCCTGTAATCCCAGCACTTTGGGAGGCCAAGGCAAGAGGATTGCTTGAGGCCATTGTTCCAGACCAGGTTGGGCAGTATAGTGAGACTCCCGTCTCTACAAAAATTAAAAAAAAAATTCATTATCAGTATATTATGGGTACATTTTTAAAAAATTATGAAATGTTTCATCATATTTCAAGTTGATAGAATGTGTATATTTTTTCATGGCCTAATTATACCATATTTCATTGATTCTAGATGACGTTGATTTTAAGATTCACCATTGCCATTAAGAAAGAAAAAAATATTGCCAATTATAATTCTAAGATGATGTCAATTGTATGATGTATCTGATTTCAGGGATGTTAAAAATGTGGTAAAATATGTCAGAAATATATGAGACTGGGTATATTGAAATATTTCAGTAGGTAAATAATTTAAAGCTGTTCCTTATTTTAATGACTGCCACATCGTGATTTTAGTCAGAAAACTGAAAATCTATGATGCACATCTGTTAAAAATGGTACATTTTATAATTGATACTGGAAGATGTTCTTATTATGGCCGTGGTTAATGTGTCTTCTGCATTAGAATGGCTTGTTTGATAATGTATTTGTGCCCCGAAGTGATCTTTTTAACAAGTAGTAATTTTTACGCTGATACTTTCAGGGACTCTTAAACACAGAAGGACTTTTTAGAATCATTTCCTTTGACTCACTGCTCACCGAAATAATGGCTGTTATTCCCCACAGATGCTGCAGTTGGAGAAGAAACTTGAACTTGAACTTGAAGATGATGCGAGAGTCATTGCTTGCCGGTTCCCTTTCCCGCACTGGACCCCAGACCACGTCACCGGGGAGGGGATAGACACTGTGTGGGCGTATGATTCGAGGACTTTTAGGGGAGGTACAAAGAGACCCTGAAGATCAACACACTTCCAGTTGGTCATTCAAATACAAACATTACCGAGAGTGCTTTTCTGAAACATTGGGGTCTTCTCTGATTTTGTGGAGACTCATAGCAGCTGCGTCTTTAACAATAGAGCATATTTTTCTTTGGTATAGAATGAGAAATTACTGTTACTTCCCTTAACTTTAGGAGAAAACAAACAGAAGTTAAGATAAACATATTTGAAATTCACTTTTAATGGTTTATTCTAAAAAACATGCTCACTGCCTTTTCATGCATTTGGTTGCATGAAAATATGAAGGCGTGATGGTCATGTTCATGGGTAGGAAAGATGTCTACAGCTCTACACATTATAAACAGTATGGTTTAATGCCACAGATGAGGAGGAGTGATTTTTAAAGAAAGTAATGTATTCATATTGACAAATGCTTGCAGTTTCCTATAGGTTTATTCGTATGTAAGTTTTCTCTCTTTCTTTTTTGTACTTCATGGCAAAATTAATTTTTTGAAGGATTCGGAGAGGCATTTATATTTTATAACATTTGTTAGGAATAATTTGTTTCAACGCTAGATTACTGTATTTTATTGAATCTAAGATGTATATATACACATGTGTGTGTATATATGTATATACATTTTAACATTTTCTGAAATTGTGACATATCTTTCAATGGAAGGTGTTCTATAGCTCTACTTGGCAGTGTTATACATCATATATATGTGTATACCAACTACAATTGATCACATCTTAGATTTAATGAAATGTGATATTCAGAGAAGATACATGATAATAGTGGGGAGTTGGTAATGATTAATAGCAAAGTAAGTGATCGTGATGGGTTCCAGTCCCTGTTTTGTCATCAGCAGGAAGCCGTGGACCTGTGACTTAGCGTCTGTGAGCCTGGGCTTCCTGAGTATCCCTGCCCCTGGGGTAGTGGTAACTGAGCAGGGGACTGGAGACCAGTTTGTTAAACCCACAGCACGTGGTCTTTGGTCTGTAAATGGTATTTGTTATGTCAGGCACTAAGGAAAAGATTATTCATGGAAGTTGCAGATTATTTCTGCTAGTTCTTTTACGAGAGTAGCCATTTATTTAATACTTCTCATTTATGAGAAGAGACTGGACTGATTTCAATAAATGACAAATTAAGGAAAACCTTTGAATGTGAGTAGACATGTTTCATATATCTGAAAAAAAGAATATTGAATGGTGGCTTGAATAATCCCTGCTTATCATGGAGAGAGATGGAACTCCCAGTCACACACTTGTAACCTAAATACCCAACTATCTCAATGGGGATTTAATGAAGTAAGGTGGTCACCTCTTTAAACTTATAAAAATATGATCAATTTGATAATTTTCATTTAAATGAGAAGCATCTGGGGATATGTTCATTCTTTCATTCAACAAATATGTCTTGAGTATCTGCTGTGTAATAAGCTCTCTGTGATTCCATGGTGAACAGACTTGCAAAGCCCCCAGCCTCCTGGAACTCATATTCTGGAAGAGGAAGACAAATAAGCCAGTCTTAGTGTGCGAGAGAAATGGACAGTGTGATAGCACAGAGGGCAGCTGTGTGTGTTTGGGCGCGGGGGTGGGATGTCGCAGACATCTCCAGGCTTTGGTGGCTGTTATCTGTTTCTGTCCCACCAGGCCCTGATCTTCTTATGAAGCATGAGTTCTCTCCTGTGGTGTGTGGTTTTGGTGGGAGGGCAGTTCTTGGTGTGTGCTTCTCACTGTAGCCAGTTCTGCCTGTGACTTGTCTGGGCACACTTGGAGAGCGACCTGTGGGAGCTCCTTGCCATGCAGATGTGGTGGTAGGGGAGGGTTTTGTGGAACTTTGGAGAGATTCAGCAACTTTGTAGATGTGTTCCTGGTGGATTTATAGAGGCATCAAGCTATGTGCAGAGTTATTAGTGACTTATCAATTTTGGAGTATCTCCTTTATTTCTCAAGAATTCAGTGATGCTTGGTCCTGCAACCTCAGAGTAAGACAGACCGTTTCATAGAAGTGTTGTGATTCATTGAGTCTGCAAGATCTTTAATTGCTTTTTAAAATTGTGGCTTGTTAATTAAACTGTACAATAAGGATTTTCCTGTAGAAGTTATTGTGGCCTCTCTGGCTGATTTGAATTATTATCAGTTATTAGGTTAAGGACATTGATCAAACTTGCACATGACACAAGTCTGGGAATGAGAGCTACTATTGTTAGCTGTCAAACAGAAGATTTATAAATGTCTGTGCAGATGGAAATCAGGGGCCAGTGCTAACTTAATAAAATTTAAAATTTAAAAAGAACTATAGAAAGATAGTTTAGAGTGATGTAGCCTAACAGGACCTGGGGTGTATAGAAATAGGGATTTCTATCAACACTCAGGCCAATGGCTTGAGTGAGCTGCCCTCTGACTGCATCTTCTTCCAAAAGCAGGATCCCAGGAACACAACCCCATCTTTCCCAGGTGGCCCAGGTGGCCCTGTCAGACCCTCATTCGCTTCTGGTGTTCACACTCCCTCAAATACTTAGCTCCACCAAGTGTACGTGAAACCAAGTTTAAAAGATTTCAGAAGAGACTCTCCTCCAGAGGCCGTGGCTGGGAAACAGCATACACTACGACAAGCCATAGCCACACGGAAGAGAAGAAATGCACAATTCTTGACATTTAAGCCATGCAGCTGGGTGCCATCCCTCTGCCAAAGTACTTTCCCTGATGGCCAAAGGTATGGAAGTCCTGACGATGAAGAAATGAATGCTCTAAAGCCTAGCAGTCTTCTAAGCGTGTGCTGTTATATGTGTTTCTTAGCTTATCCCTGGCTGAGCACTTTCCAAGAAAGACCTCTTTGTCATTGCAGGGTGTACTACAGGAGTCTACTTAGGTCTCAACAAACAGACACACAAGAAGTATACCCACTGTGTGTGTGGTGTGTCTGGTCGCCTTTGTGGCCCTATGTGCCATAGTGTGACTGGCCTTCATTGAGACATCTGAAGTCATCTGGGCCACAGCGGAGCATTCCTCACCAGGCTGGGCAGCAAAGCCCGCCGGCCTCTGCCCCAGGCTTCTTGTCTTGGAGCAGGGAGGCTAGCAGGTCCGGAAGGAGGTGTGCAGGGCCTGTCCTGGAGCAGGGATGCTAGTGGGCCAGGAAGTGTGCGGGCACTGCTTGCCTCCTGCCCCGGAGCCATTCTCCCCTCTGTCTTGCTAACAGATCCCCTCGTTTTCAGGTGTCAGGTTCAATGTGTTCATCACAGGGGCCCTGCCAATTGTCTAGTTCCATTCCCCTTTGCTGTGGGTGTCAGGGTGGGCAGTGGGAATGTGACCCTGTTCCTGCCAATGAGATTTGAGGGCATGTCTGCTGGGAGTTTGGGAAAGATTTTTGTTGCCAATAGAAGGAGCTACATGAGGAGTGAGTATCCTTCCTGTCTTTGGACATGCAATGTTAGGGTGTAATGCCTAGAGCTTAGCAGCCACTCTGTGACCACAAGGGGAAAGGTGAAGATGGAAGCCAAGATGCTGAGGATGGCGGAGCAGATAGATCCTGGGGATGCTGCTGAGCTGCTGAACCAACCCCGAGCCTCCTGCTTCATGACATCTTATGAAGTGAAGTGAAAAACCCATTTGTTTTAAGCCGCTTTTATGTGGGTGTTGTGTTGTTTGCACCTTATGTTGTCCTGATGGAGGTAAGAGGGTTGTAAGGCTAACCTGGGGCAGGGAGCCACAGTGTGGAATGGCAGGCACCATGGGGCCACCGTCCCCTTCTGGCGAGGACTAGAGGAGGAGGCACTTTCTAGCAAGGCTGGAAGGCGCATCTGGAGTGTGGACAAGGTGGAGAGTTCCCAGGCAGAGAGCCTCACTCAGAATAGCTGCCAAGATGGTGTTTGGGGGACTCTACCAAGTCAAGAGGGCTGAGAAGTTGGGCTGGCCTTCACAGGGGATCGAATGGCTCCTGAGGGACCCGAGTCTCCCAAGGAGGGCATCGCGCTCTTGGGGACATGGGCAAGGGCAGGTCACAGCATAACCTCAGCTGTATCCCCGCACTGCGGGGAGTTTTATAGGGAAAGGGACTAGTTCTCAGGAGGAATTAGGAAAGGAATTAGGGAAGCCAAGGGAAGTAAACATCCTCCGACGCCCTCTTGGCAGGCAGTGCTGGTTGCCAAGCATAGGAGCTGGTAGCTGTGCAGAGCCGCCCCTAGCCTAGAGCCCCAGCACTGCCTCGTCTTCTGCCGGCTCCAGCCAGTGTCTCCTTCGCCCTCATGAGGCTGGGCGTGGAGGGAGCCATGCTCCCAGAGGATCCTCTGGTGGGCCAGCTGCGAAGGGAGGCCAGCCACCCCCTAACGTGATGGTCAGGGGCTAGTTGGCTGAACGGGCTCCAGAATTTCACCGGGCTCCCTCTGCATGACTGTTGGGGTGCAGTTGGCACTGTCCTTCCATGGGGGGTTCTCCCTGGGAGGCGTCTCCTCGGCACCTCCCCTTCCTGGCTCACATGGAGGGTGCCTTTGGCATGATTGTCCCCAAACAATGGTTTTGAATGGACGATAAGAAAATCTAGAAATAGCAAAAGGAATAGAAGAGGCCACACTGATAAACAGAAGTGAATTCTGGATGGGAAAGTGCCTTGAAAATGTATCCTAAGAGCACAACCAAGGGGGTCATGAATGTTTACTCTGGATTTAGAGGCAGCACGACAGGTATTTTCAAATATTTGCGGGATTGCCATGTGGAAGAAGAAAGGACGGGAATGGACATTATTCTGTGCCCGGGGTTTCGTGTTCTGCACACCCTTCTCATCCTCAGGGAGGTGCTCTTATCTTCAATTTTTTTTTTTTTTAATTTTAATCTGAGAGGAGTTCGCTTGCCCAGATCCACAGCCCGTTACACGGCGCTCTGTTGTGCTCAGTTGCTTCCTTGCAATTAGGCCTGCTCCGATTGGCTTTGGGGAGCAAACTAAGGTCATTATGTGGATGCTAAAGGGACCTGAAGTTTAAGTTCAATGTGAAGCACAGTCTTAATAAAGTCATTTAAAGTTAGAATGCATTGCCTTTGGGCAGAGTTCCTTCCCCGGGAGATGCCAGATCAGGGCCTGGACAGCCACTTGGTGGGGGTGTTGTAGAAGGGACAGCCGTGAGCAGGTACAGAGTCCTAAGATGACCCAAAACGATGATGAGTTTCCCAGTCTTAGCCTGAATCCTTTCAGCAGAGCTCCGTGGGTCTGTGCAGCGTTAAGACAGCCTTTGGCAGTAAAGGTTTCACACAACCCCAACATCCCCCAAAACATGAGGCTATGGCAATTTTTTCCTCTGGTATTGCAAAACAACATGGTCAAAATATTGAGGAAGGTGATGAATGAAGATAAACTGTGTCAGAACTCCAGCCGTGAGGTGTGAATGCTCAGAGGAGGAAGTCGGCGTCTATAAAATCCCGGAGGCTTTGGCTGGTGCTGACACGGTTGTGCTTACCCGGGACAGATTTGAACCAGGGGCTGTTCTTGAAGCCCCTGGTAGGAATAGGTCGCTGATGGTGCCTCATCGTCTTTGAAATGATGCTGCCCCCACCTGACCTAGTCCTTATGAGGACCAAAAGTCCCCCCACCCCAACCCTTGCCCAGCTGATGGGAACAGGGTTGGGTTCTGAGCCAAAAGCAGGCTGGCCAGCGAGGTCGCCGGCAGAAAGAGATGGGATGAGCTACTCAGCCCATGTTGAGAATTGGGGACACAGAAGTAGAAGTTGAGGTCATGAGGTTGAGGCCAGAGGAACTGTGATGGCCATGAGGGAGACAAGAGGGTAACGGACTCCGCTCTGAGCTCAGGGAGGCCACTGTCCTGAGGAGTAAGCCCTGCCAGGGACTCGCCTGCCCAGGGCCTTGGAACCTGAGTCCGGCAGGAGCAGAGCCAGCAGAGCTGTGGCTGCACCCTTGAGCGTCCTAGCCTGTCTGCTTATCTGATCAGGTCACATCATGTTCCTTGAAGAACTCCATTTATGAAATAGGTCATTTTATGATGAATGGAATACCACTTGTCATAGCAGGTATTAAACACAAGGAACTTATTGTCCCCAAAGATGGTGCATGCCATATATTTAAATGGAAAAATGTATATTTATGTGAATGTAAGGATATCTGCACCTAAATAACATAATAAAGTTTCTGTGCTCAAACAGAAAACTTTAGTTATCTGAGAATCCTTTTAGGCAGAACACTTTATTCTTTTGGAAAGAGGTGCTTCTGTAATAATGACACATTATGACTATATTGCAGTTGGCGCACTTGTGACTCAATGGACTGGTGCAAATTGAACATGAACAAAAAGATCATATAACTTTTATAGGTGAGGGAAATTAGATGTCTTATTTTTCTAATTTTTTCTAATTTAATATTTTCTAATTTTCTAATTTTCTAATTTAATATTATGGTGTGAACACTATCCAGGAAGGATTGATAAAACAATACCTCATTGATCACTAGGTTTAATTCAAGGCTAGAAAGGAGAAATCAAGTTAGTTTTCTTCTCTGTGATATCATAGGATGAAAAATTGGGCAGCAACATTAGTTTTTTATAAGAACTAATCTAAACACCAAAATAATTTCACAAAACTCCACATATATCCCAAACTTGGTGGATACATTCAAGTAGCAAGTTCTGGTAGGGTTTGCTGTAAACAGAGCTTCGCGGTGTTTCTCATGTGGACGGTGAGATTTGAAGGAGAGACAGTGTAATGCGACACATTAGGCTGAATCCCGGTAAAGCCCAGCTAGCAGTCAGCAGAATTCTAAGGCAGGTAAAGCTTCCACCTTGTTGGGGATCTTCCCTTTTTGCTCCCTATACCTTGTGCCAGGCACTTATCATTTATCATTTTATCACGTGGCCTTTTTTTCACATGCCCACTAATCTTGGATTTAAGTGTTAGATTATATGTTGCTATTTTTCAAGAGCATTTGCATTTTGTTAAGGACCTCCTTAAATTGATGTTAGTGGGTCTGAAAAAGATGAATTTGTAACGGAGAAATGTCAGATTCCTTGCTGCCCGCTGGCCCTTGTCCCAGCCCAACCCACCCTACTGGCATATCTGTGAAAGCTCGGAAAGGCAAACTGTCACCCTAAGTTTTTCTCAACCTGCAAAGTGTCAATTTTATGAGTGGAAATTTACAGTCCAGAAACTTGGATGGTAAGGACAGCTCTCATGTCCTGTCTACCCGCTTGTGGGTCTTTTATATACATTATTTTATATTCTCGTATTCACTTTGCAGTGTAGATATGCTATTTCTCAGTTGGGTAAACTGAAGCAGTTAGAGAGGGATTCATTTGCCAAGGCTCATGCAGGAATTAGTACGTAGTGGAGCTGGTATTTGAACACAGGCCTGCCTGATACTAAATCCTGTGTTTTCCTCGGTTCTGTGACCTGGCCGGGTATGGAGAAGGCTCTATTGCTGTGTAATCAATTCCTCTACTCAGCTCAGATAGTGGCAACACTTGAATGACTCCGAACCTCGGGTTCTGTGCCTCTTTGAATCAGAAAAACTCTTTTTGAGGAGGCACAGGGTGGTTGTTGAGTTAGAAGCATACACCCAAGATAAGGAAAAAGCAACAGATTTTCCAGAATTATTCTACCCACATAGAAATAGGTAGATGAATGGTATCTTCTAAGCAGTATTGAATCACCAACTGCCTTATGTGTCTACTATGCCTGAAGGTTAGTGTGAACATATAACTATGTTATGTTTGAAAATAAGCTACTTTTAAAGTATAGGTGGTCCCTGGGTTACGGACGAGATATGTTCCTGAGAAAGTCTTTAGGTCAGATTTGCATGTAACTCAGATCCCTGATGAACAGAGCATGTATGATAATAACAACAACAACACTGTAATAGCTCATGTGTGGTAATAATAATACAGTGTAATACTGTAATACTAAGTTACAGAAACTATTGTGTTCTTTCTTTAATTCAAACTAATAGAACATAAAAACAAACTCATATAAAACGTTTAGATAGGAGATAGGGGAAATTTCAAA
Organism: Cheirogaleus medius; assembly: GCA_008086735.1. Classification (NCBI taxonomy): domain Eukaryota; kingdom Metazoa; phylum Chordata; class Mammalia; order Primates; family Cheirogaleidae; genus Cheirogaleus; species Cheirogaleus medius. The sequence continues at coordinate 24,603,041 of VBSM01003039.1, forward strand.
AAAGAATATTAAAGGTTAACACCCATCCAATGCTGCATCAGTGTCTTGCTTACTGGAAGGGGCATTGTTGAGGCAAGGAGGCAGCTGACATTAATGGGAAGATGATGATGGAGTGGGTGCTGGAGAGGACAGAGTGGGTGCTGGAGAGTCAGGGTCTGATTCTGTTGCTGGAGGAGGGAGCTCACCACTGAAGTCTGTTTCTTGAAAAAGGTATCTAGGGTTGTTAGCACAGCCTTTTTTTTTTTTT
>VBSM01003039.1:24612653-24625534 GCA_008086735.1 Cheirogaleus medius
TAACCCCAGTGAGATTGGCCTGTATCAAGAAATCCCAAAACAACAAATGCTGACAAGGATGTGGAGGGACAGGAACACTCTTACACTGCTGGTGGGACTGCAAATTATTGCAACCTTTGTGGAAAAGAATTTGGAGATACCTCAAAGAGGTAAAAATAGAAATACCAGCAATAGCATTATTAAGCATCTACCCAAAAGAGCATAAAACATTTTATTATAAAGACATCTGCACCAAAATGTTTATGGCAGCACAACTCACTATTGCAAGGACGTGGAAACAACCCAAGTGCCTATCAGTTCATGAGTGGATTATTAAAATTTGGTATATGTTTACAATGGAATATTACTCAATTCTAAGAAATAACAGCGAGTTAGCACTGCTTATATTATCCTGGATTGAGCTTAAGCCCATTATCCAAACTACATTTTAAATGGATAATGGGCCATTATCCATCATATGTCATCTTGTGAGGTGACACAAGATCAGAATAATGGGCTCCACATATACTCGCCATCAAATTGGTACTGACTGATTAACACTATGATGCTCAAAGGGTGGTGGTGTTCACCAGGGATTCGGGGGTTGGAGGGGTAGTCCCACATCTGAGGGATGTGGTAAAATTTTTGTTCTTTTAGACCCTGTTATTGGTGACATTTAGCTCTTTTAATATTAATTCACATTACTTAAATTATTATTTAATAAAGGGGATTTGACCTCAGGACTTTAATTAGTAGACAATTATTCTTGAAAGAATTCCTATTGTCATGGATAAAGGAAGATGAACATGAAAATAAGATCCTAAGACATTTTGGTTAATTGATAATTTGATAATTTCCTTTAGTTCACCTTAGCTGTCCTTTAAACAAAGCCAGCTACAAACAGAGTATTCTTAGGTTAATAAAAATAGGTCCTTTCATATAGTTAAAAAAGTCAGCTGATATCTAAAAAGTTTAATTTTAATAATTACAAGTTCAGAGAATTTGAAAGTATTCCTCAGTCTGAAGAATATAGTTAGAGGTAGAAAGAACGGAAATTGTGCCACTGCAAAGCAAATGAGAGTCTAAAAGGGAAAAATCTGTAGCAAGATGAAATCGTCGTCAATCACTCTTCAAGGTCTAATTCTTCTTATTGAATTTTCTTCTTTTGGCCTGGTCACATATTCAATGAAGGATCATGATTTTATACAATTAATTCCATGACTATAAGTACGGAAAAAAAGGGAGGTTATTCAAACTCCGGAGACTTCTGAGTTCCAGTAAAATCATTAAGAAGGAACTAATGTGATAATAAAATGAAAAGCAATTCAAAACTTATCAGCCTAATAAAGAATATTACCAAATATCTTACAGTAATAAAAATCTTTGAAAATGAAACAAAGGGGAAAAAAACCCAACCAGCTCAGATTAACAATCTGTTATGATGGGGTTGGCCCCCATTAAATCAGCCACGATATCTTAAATGGGCTATTTAATTACTGCGTGATCTGTAACCAAGTTCACGGGAGAGTTGTAGGGGGAATTGTAAGTGTTTTTACATCAACACCACACACAAAGTTCAGCCAAACATTGTCTGTCGTTTGGCACACACCTGTCTCTTCTGTGAAAAGTGAAAAGCAATTCTTTCCAAGGCAAGAGAGTAAGTTACACACGCATTGCACGGAAATCACACCTTTCTGCCAAGAAGCACAAAGTATTTCATCTGGATGAAGGGAGTTGGATTGAGAAATGCTTTGCGGCAGATGGCAATGTGTGCAGGTCTCTCACCTTCCGTGTTTGCAGCGCTGAGGGGAAGAGAGGATTAGGTGTTTGAGACTGGGACTCTAATTCCTTCCTACAGACGAAAGGCTGCCGTCACCTGACTTGTGCCATTCTAGCTTGTTTCCACCTGGGATTATAGAACGTACAACGCTTCGGTTTCACGGCCACCAGGAATCATGAGGCAAACCATCGAGCAAAAGCCAAGTCGTCAGAGTCCAGAAATGCCAGGTGCTCTCTCCTGCTCTGCCCGCCTGCGCTCACCTTAATACCCCTTCCAAATTCCTCTTCGCACCTTCCTAATCCTTTTTGTTTCTTCTCCCACATCTCCTTTCTCGAGGCTCTCCTCCTCCCACCGCCTACCCTTAAGCTATTTCTGGATGACCAATAGAGTCTTAGAAATCCCACAGATTTCTGTTTTGGATTCCCCTTTCCACAAAAACAATGCTTATACGAGGTGGTATTTCCCATAACAATGTCTAGTAATTATAAAATTGTAATAGACTTTAAGAGAATTTGATCCAACTCCCGCATGTGAAGTGGGTACCGAGAAAGTGGTGTGTCCCAGGGCACACAAAAGGGGCTGGAGTGGGATGGGGAGGCCGGTGTCCTTGGCCCCTGCTGAATGCCTCCCAAGGTCACTCACTGGGCGGGTAGGAGCAGACTGCCAGGTCTGTAAAGTGTTTGCCAGAGGCATACACAGCCCTAGGATGAATAAATATGGCACATCTTCTAGAAGCATCAGCTCAGCTCGGGCTGTGGTTGGGAAACAGGTAAGTGCGCCGTGCTGGCCACGAAGCTGCCTCTCAGCTCCGACCCCCCTTCCGCGTTCAGCCCGGTGTTGCCGGCGCGGAGACGGCAAACGCCTCTCTTCTTTGCGGGGGCTCCTTTTACCTTCCGCCGAGAGGGGGCGCGAGGCTGAGGATGGCCGCACGGCCGGAGGAAGGAAGCGGAAGGGACCTGCTTCTCGCTGTTTCCGGTTCCTGACTGACCCCCAAACCCAGTGACAGTTCTTCATGTTGCTGCAAAGAACAGACGTTTCAGCAGCAGGGGTTGCTTCCATGTGTTTTTCCACGTGCCCAGCACCAGCCTCACCGTACCCCTTGGAAATACCCGAGTCGGCCGTTCACGTCACCTCTTCAGAAACCTCTGTCCCAGCCCTCTGGGGCTCCTCCTTTCTGCTGCCAGGGTTTAATAATCCCAACCTCTTCTTCCCTTTGTTCCCAGCCCTAATGCGTTAGTTGCTTCCTGCTGTCTCTGAGAACCTCGGTGTCTTCTTTCTGCATTTTTAGATCACTAACATTTGGTTATCAACTTCTTCTGTTAAATTCTGTTAAAACAATGGGAATGGTTTCTGTTTCTGAGTGATATAAGCCCTACAGGCAGTATTTACTATTATATTAAAAGAATCATACATATCTACAGAGTAAAAAGCCAAACTTATTAAATTTAAAAGATAAAACAGGAGCTTCTTCAAAGGAATTTTACCCTTCTTCAGGTATTCACTTAAGGATACCTTCACTCTCCTCTGTTAGGGGTACCTTATTGTGAAAGTTTGAGAAGCATAGGCTCAATGAGTTATTCCAGAGACTAATGCCTTCATTTAAAGAGCTAAGGATGGCAGTTTGGTTGGGAAGATAACTTTTAGTGGCTCTCCATAAATTTTTACCTATAGGCAAGTCAGATTGTATCTTCAGAGATTAAAAGTGTGTGACTTTAAATGATGCTATTCACATAAATCATTAAGAAAAAAAAGGCAATGGATTGGTATCAGAAGTACTGTATTCCTGGACTCAATAAAATTTGAATAGAAAGTTCCAGCTCAAGCTGAGTTCCCTACCCCATATGGACTGGGTGGTTCATGCATGAATCAGAGCTTTAACCAGCCCTTGGAGATGGCATAAGTCACAACTTTCTATTCGAGCCAGAACTAAACTAGCAGCTGTGGTTCATTCTGTTCACTGATCAGTGAAGCTTCTGTTTCACATTGGAATACCCACATGCATATGCTTGGCAGGCTGACTGAGTCTTGTTTGCAACTCCCAGAGAAGACATAACTGTAGAGCATTATCCTTCTTGAGTAAGTTCCCGATGTTCTTCTTGAAGTAAATAAGGCAAGAGAATAGAAAGAGAGGAAACTCATTTTTGAGAATATATCAAACATTAAGTTGTTCATAATGTGGTTTCCTATCAGGAGATACATCAGTCTTGCATTTCTAAAGTCTTGACACAGTGGTAAGTAGATACAAATGGGTACATAGTTTCTGTGTACTCCACAAAGAAAACCAGGGCATGGTAGTTACACTGTGGCCGAAAGCCAAGAAGGTCTCCAGTAGTAGTAAGGTAAGATATGTGGGCTAGGTTAGAATCAATGATGCTGCACAGGTGAGTTTGGGTCAGGCCCATGGAGGTTATGGATATAGGTGTAGCTTTCTTCTATTGTTAAGTGAGTAAAATCACATTAATATGAATGCCATGATAGTCTTTATGGGAAAGGAACACCCGAAAGGGAAAACTCAGCATTGTGTAGAAGGGAAGAGGACCAACCCTACGCCTTTGCCCAATCTATGGTCAGAAGTAGAAAGCAGAGAGAATCTGTGATGCGATAATTATCTATATGAAACGTCAGGTCTTTTCATGCTCGCTGGCAGATGCCTCCCTGAGACACGGAAGTGCAGAGTGTATAACCCTGGCATGCTGGTTTCACTGCATGGAGATTCTCTAGTCACAGGTAATTCTTTGGACACCATGGCTCCTGTCTTCTGAAAGAACTAAGCCCAGAGTTAATTCACCTGAGAAACAAAAACTTAGATATATTAATAATAAAGAATAAATTCACTTTTTGAATTATAATTTTAGAAGAAAAAAGCCATTTTTTTCCTAAAGCATATTTCAAGGTACTCTACTTCCATGAGATGCTCCTGAGTAGTTCTACAGTGAAGAAATCTGTTGAGGTTCTTGCTCATCTTTTTAAAAACTTTATTAAAATACATAATTCTTTTTTTTACATAGCATCTCTTAAAATCTAATGGAACTTGCATTTTGAAGATCAGTCTGGGAAGTAGTCTAAGGCATTCTTACCATATAGAAACACAGATGAAGACTGTATCTTCTTTTTAGGTGTAGTCTCATGGAAAGTTTATTTGATGCTTATTCTTAAGTACCTCAATTTAAAAAAAAATGAGTGTGACACATATAAGGACTGTTTACTATTATTTTGGTACTGTTCTTTTCAGGTACATGCTATGATTGGACATCCCCAACCCCTTGATAGTAGGCATGATCTTGTGACTTGATTTGGTCAATAAAATGTGGACCTAAGTCTTTAAGATTTGTGCACCAATTTAATTCACCACTTCTTGCCACAACGGTTCCAAATTGTGGAGTCTTTGACTGCATACCTTAGTGAAGATAACATGGAGCTGAGTCTGTTCCTTGTTTCTCACCAGCTCATACATATGGACATGTAATTTGAGAGAGAAACAATTACCTGTTTTTTCCAGCCATGGACTTTTTTGGGTTGTTTCTTACTGTAGCATAATTTAGCTTATTCTAATACAGAAATTGCTACTGGGAGTGGGGTGCTAACATAGCAAAAAGTTACAATTTGTCATTGGCTTGAAGGACAAGTTGTAGGCAGTGAAGAAACCATTATAAAGTCTGGAAAGATGACAAGTTATGCAGTGACAAAAAAATTGGTTAAAGTATTGCCCACAGTGACTTGTGACGCAAATTATTTGCCTAATAAATTTGTAGCTATAGGGACAGAGGAAGGAAAACAGAATATTAGTGATATGTGTTGGTTTCTACTGGCTGCATTTGACAAGGTATAAGAGACAAATTCAGAAAGGAATTAGCTGCGTTCCAAGCCAGAATTAATGGGAAATTTGAGCTTTGTAATGTTGGATAGGATGACTGATTTTAGATTCCAAACAGAGGTACTTGATCCGTGACTCAATGGGACTTTTGAAATGTCTCTCTTGGAGAGAATACATGAATTTTGCTCAAGAGAAGAAAACTGCACCGATTATCTAGTGACCAGAGAGGTGAACTGTAGTTACATTAGGACTTCAGCTATTCACCAATATTCTAACATGGTAGGATTGTACTTCTGTGCCCTGTTGGATATAGGCATGGTCATATGGCTCACTTGGCCAATTAAATGTGAGCAGAAGTGACAGGTGTTTCTTCTGGGCAGAATCAAATCCTTTAAGAGCTAAAGCACAATTAGTCATGTTCCCTACCCCCACCACTGCAATCTGTGGCATTCCAAATGGGAAAGTGTCCGTCAGCCTGTGTCCCTGAATGCAGATGACGTGGAGCAGAGTCCCGGCCAATCTGCAACAGTCATGAGCATGGATGAGAAATAATGTTTAAAGCCTTTGAGATTTTTGAGATTATTTCTTATTGTGGCATAACCTAGTCTATTATCTCAACTGTTCCCATCCATAATAAGGATGGGGGAAATTTCCAAAATCCTCATAGAATTTGATTGTACAATATCTTCGATCATTCAATGTACTGGAGTTTGTCCTTCATTAAATGAAGAAGTAGAGCTGAAATCAGAGGATGCCCACTGACCACTGAATTGTGTTTTGTATTCAAAGGCAATGCTATTGAATCTCTGTCAGAAGAACATGTTTTAAGTTAATTTGTCAGTAGTGGTGATGGATTCTCTTAAAACCACTCATGCTTTTCCACTCAGCTGCCTCCAGTAAGGCAAGGGTTATATGTAATCATTGATCAAAGCCAATCCTGAGCCTCAAACCCACAATGTCAGTTCCGTTCACTTTGCGCTGCGATGAATGAGCATGAAGAGTCGATGACGAGGAGGCAAAGTCATACACGGACTCTTCAGGTCATGTTTAGCGTAGACATGAACCACAAACCAGGAACAGGGGCAAGCAAACCACAGATTACAGAAGTTGTAAAATCAGAGTATAGTGACCAGAGGAATACTTGTTGAATACATTTTTGAGTAATGAGATTTATAAGGGACTTTTACCGCATGCAATTCCACTAACTTATTGATAAACTCTGAGAATATAGTCTGGTACCTTGTTATAATAGGGAGTTAAGCCTAGCTTAAAACATTCTGTAGGATAGAATTCATTGTTGTCTGTTGTAGGGTTGGATGTTTGTTCTAATAATACTTCAGAATGCAGAGGACCTCAAGGGTTTGTGAGTGTGTGTGTGTGTGTGTGTGCGAGAGAGAGAGAGAGAGAGAGAGAGAGAGAGAGAGAGAGAGAGAAAGAAAGAGAGAGAAATCCTGAAGAGGGAATTCTTGGGAAGGATTGCATATGAAGGAGAAGGTAGAATTGAAGTCTAAATCAAAGCATTGTCCCTTTCCTCTGGAAGCTTCCAGAAGATACTTCTGCCACATTTGCTCAAGTAGCCATTTTGGTCAGTGTGACTCTCCCTCCTCTGCCCACAACTGATTGGCCCAGGGGGATTCTTGACTCAAACTGGGCCCTTCCCTAGGATTTTTGATCTAAGGTCCAAAGAGTTGATCCAGTCTCTCTCTAGTGGCAGAAGTTTTAAGAGACAAAGCTTAGAGTTGTTGATGGTGTGGTTTGCCCCTCGGGAAGGTCCGTGTTGAGAGAGGGAAGAATGAAGCAGATGTGTAAAGGGGATAGAGCCAAGAGGGAAGGAAAGGGGCCTGACAGTGTTCAAGGTCCTGGTTTCGTGTGGTCACATCGTCTTGTGATACTTAAGGACAAATTCATATTATCTTTGAGTATCACAAGACAACCCAGTATCCTTGTGTATGAGTTTCCTAGGCTGTTGTAACTAAGTACCCAAAACTGTGAGGCTTAAAACAACAGAAATGTATTGTCTCACAGTTCTACTGGCTAGAATTCCAAGGTCAAGGTGTCAGCAGGGTTGATTCCTTCTGAGGGCTCAGAGGGGTGAATCTACCCCATGCCTTTCTCCTCACTTCTGGTGATGGCTGGTAGTCCTTGGATTCTTTGACTTGCAGGTGCACAACTCCCACCTCTGCCTCTGTTATAACATGGATTCTCCTCATGTCTCTTCACATTGTCTTCCCTCTCATGTGTCTTAGCTATGTCTCTTCTCTTTTTATAAAGACACCAAAAATCATGTTAGATTGGAGCCCGCCCTAATGACCTCATCTTAACTTGATTATGTCTGCCAAGGCCTTATTTCCAACTAAGGTCACCCTAACACCTTGTAATATATCCTCTCTCCTAAGTTTCTTGGAAGTGGTTTCTGTCTTTTGCAATTTCACTTAGATAAGTAGGGAAGCCACCTGAGGCAGAACTTGAGGGAAGAAAGACCAACGAGAGGTGAAGAAGGGGTCATCAGTGTTGTGGGGGACTATGTGATTACGATTTGAGTTCGGAGAGTGGCTCAGAGGAGAGGTGTGTGAGGCTGCAGGTGCTGTTGGCTCAACAGAAGAAGAAAGAGGCGAGTTACAGCTGTTGGGACTCTTGCTTTTGCAAGCAAAAGAAACTCAGCTCAAAACTACTCAAGTAAAAAAAAAGAGGTGGAATTATTGACACATGTAACTGGAAAGACAGGAGATATTACATACAAAGCAAAATCCATTGTCTTTATGTGGAAATATCAGAAGTAGCTAGGAAATTTCTCCTTAACACTGTCTGGAAATTAATAATAGTAATAATATTAAAATATATATATATATATATATAGGTGAATGGCCAGTTTTTAAGTGACATGAAACTAAAATAATTACTGAAAATTATATGTAATATTACAGGGGTTTATAGGAGGAAGAAGGGACTTTTTGCTGGGATAGTTAGAAAAGGTTTCATGGAGGAGTTGAAATATCAGCTATATTTTGTATGATGAATCATGTTAGATATTTTAGTACAGGTCTGGGATTATGAATAGTGACTTGAAGCCGGAATTCTTAGGGCTAATGATATTGAACCCCAGTTTTGGTAGCGTTATTGGAATGCAAATGGTCACCATTCCGTGGACAGCATCCATTCAGGCTTCCAATTTGGCAAATGGTGGCAAATTTTTAAAATGCAGATTTTGTTCCCAAGTTGTCAAGGCACCCCTTGCTTTAGTTTATCCTTTTTTAACAAGAGAGAAGATAGGAGAACAGCAAGATCAGTCTCTCGAGTTTATTAAGCAGAAGACAGTAGGCACTTCAGCTCAGTAAGATAAAGTGCATGGATTTGAAATTTAAGTAATTCTCCATTAGAATAAGACAAGGAAGCACTTAAATCTCAATCCAGTTTCTACCTCATCCACTGGGGCATAAGCTTTAGGCAGTGTAAATGGATGTAGGAAATTAATCTTCCAAAAGGCAAGTAGACATTATTCCCAAATACTCTAACAAGAAGGTCAAGTTCCCCATTTTTAATTTAAGTTTCATGAAGAAATTAAAAAACAGAGAGGAAAAGGAAAGAAAGCCCATTGTCCTGTTTGTTGATGCCTCCCTGGCATTTCATGATGATTATGTAATCTTATTAACTAATCAGTAGTTTCTTTTTGGGATTACATCCACACGATAGAATATTCAAGAGTAAAAAAGGGTGCAATGAGTAATGCATGTAGCTCTGCCTCCACTCTCAGTCACCGATTCCCTTATTTCCGCCCCTGAAGCACTCATGGTCACTGGTTTTTTTCACGTGTATTCCAGGAGATATTCTGAGCATTTCTTTATTATACAAATGGTAGCATACAAGCTAATTTGAATTTTGTGAGTTTTTTTTCCCCCACCTTGAAGATCACTCCATGTGGATACATGAAGCACTATACCTTTTTTAAGTGCAAGTAGCACTCTATCCCATGGATGTACCGTGATATTTTTATTTGCCCACCATGGATATACTTACAGGTTGTTTCCAATTTTTTTGCAATTATAAACAATGCATTTTTTTGTATATACATGATTTCATACATGTTTGAATGGACTTACAGGATAAATTCCCAAAAGAATGTATCAGACGGGTTGGTCAGGAAAATAGATGCCCCTCTACGTAGTTCCGGTGTTAAAGGTTTTAAGAAAGGGAGTGCTGGCTTGCACATCCTTGGAAGACCTGGAGAAGTGAGGTCAGGAAGATGGCACTGGAAATCTCGCCAGAAGCTCTGCGTCGTGGGGCTTTCTCACAAACTCACCGGGAAACTGCCGTCACTCCTGGGTGTCTCTGGGAAGCTCTGGGCACACATGCAGCATGTGGTGCAGTGGAGGTGGTTCTCAGGAGTTTGCAGGAACGCCAGCCTCATGTCTCCCAGCGTGTCTGGTCTGAATGTCCCTGGAAAATAATGTTGGTGTCTCTCATCTCCTGTGGGACCTCTCCCTGGAGGACTAACTGGGAGCCCCACTGGGACGGAGCTTCTAGAAAATGCAGCCCCTCATTTCTCTACTGGATGAGGAGACTGTAGAAGGGGGTGGTGGTGACAAAAGGTTGACAACTGATAAGGAACGTGGAGAGTGATGAATTTTGTGTCATGCATAGAAAGGTTTTCTCTACTTGGAGGACATAAGAGGATTTGCCCAGGTTTTATTCAACCAGTTTTATGAGTTCAAAAAATTTAAATCTTTGGCTCCTGTGTACGGTATTTTGGTATGCTGAGTGTGGTGGGTATACACCTTCATATTTTCCAAATGAGTTAAAGGAAAGCAGAACATTCTAGATTATTTTTTATTCTTTTTAATGCTTTCTAGAAGTTACAGATTCCAGACCTTCGACCTGTAGGTTCTGGCAGTACCTGTGCCACTAGGTCAGGTTGGGTGGGCAGAGGACTGGGAAAGACTTTTCGGGCTGGGAAAGCGCTGAGAGGCAGAAGTGAGGTTGGCATAGTCACAGAACAGGGGCAGGGCTATAGCCTCAGGTGTGGTGATGCGGAACGGGAAAATAAATAAGACGGCTCGGCAGGATGGGTCGGACTGCAGAAGCCCCTCGGCGTCAGGCACAGGCAGCGTGGAGCAGGTTTGTGAGCAAACTACAGCCACCTCGGAAAGCTGTGCTGGGGAAGCCGCCACGCAGGCTAGTTTCAAATCAGGACTAAGCATCCCCAGGTGAGCACGCTGCGCCCCAGGGGGCCTGAGACCTGGGGTCCAGTTTCTGCTCCTCAGACGACCCCTGAGAACTCAGCAGACCGAGAGGCTTTCTTGGACCCACAGCTCAATGATGAGAGCTAACAGCTGTGCTGGGCCGCAGGGGAGTTTTGTGGGTGTTATCTCATTTAATCCTCCACCTGCTGTTATCCCCATTTTATAGGTTGGGAAACCAAGGCTTAAAGACATTGGCCAGCTCACTCAGGGTCCCACAGGTTGGAAGTGGCAGGACTGGGTTTGAGAAGAGTCTGTCCGATTCCAGCATCAGCGCTCCTTTTGGCTGTCGGGGCTCGGAACGCCAGGCCCCTGGGCGTGTGGAGGGCTTCGGACGGAAGGAGAGAGGGAGGGCCTCAGAAGGAAGTGCTCTCTGATCTTCCTCTGCTGTCTTTCTGCTCTCACTTCTTCCCCAAGGGAGTCATAGAAGCCAGAATTCCAGCCCGAGCAAGAGCGAGACCCATCTCTACAAAAAAGTAGGAAAATGAGCTGGGTGTGGTGGCACACACCTGTAGTCCCAGCCACTGGGGAGGCTGAGGCAGGAGGATCACTTGAGCCGAGGAGTTTGAGGTTCCAGTGAGCTATGATGACACCATTGCACTCTAGCTGGGATGACAGAGCAAGACTCTGTCTCAAAAAAAAAAGAAACTAGCATTCTTTTCCTCCGAGGTGGGTCACAGAAACCAGAACTCCTCTCCCCCAGAGCAAGCCATAAAACTGGGAAAGGTCACTCTTTGACCTACCTTCTTTGAAGGTAGGAAGGAATGCCACCCAGCGAGGCCAAGACGAATCTGGACAGGCCTTGCTAGGATCTCATCCCCCCCACCCCATTTATTACCGATATATCATACCCTTTCTGTCCAGTCATGTTTCCCCACAACGATCCACTTCATTCGTCAGACACAGCATAAAAAACACTCAGTTTTCCATGGGTCTTGGGGTCTTCATGTCTGAAGCCTCCCGTGTCACATAGACCTTTTTTGATTTAATGAATTTGTTACACTTTTGTCTTGCTAACCTGTTACAGGAGTGTCAGTTCTGACCCTTGTGATGGCCGAGGAAGAGATGTCACTTTGTTTCCCCTACAAGGCTGATCCTCCTAGCTCTGAGGTCACACCTCTGACTTGGGACCCACACAAGTTTTCCTCTGCTACTGTTTACAAGCAAGGAGCAAAGATATATATTCTTATTATGTGAACTATTTGATTGTAGTTAAAAATATACTAGACATTGGGATCTTGAAAAAAGCAATTCTGAATTGTTGACGTACATTCTGGTCTGAGCCGGCAGCTGCCTACATAGAAAGATTTTTAGGAACTTCCTGGGGAAAAACGCCTCCTGCTCTGTGCACCCGGGTATTTAATCCACCTGACATTTATTACTGTGATGGCAGGAGGTAGAATTGACTTCCATATATTTTTCCCCACGGAGAACTAACTTTCATAGCAACTTTTATTGCACAATCTACTTCTGTTCATTATAAGATTTCTACAGAGGTGCGGGAATGTCTGGACCGTCTGGTCGGAGGCTTTGCTGTGCCTGCCCATCCCGGTACCTTGCGACACTGTGGTCGTCGCTGCGGTTTGAGAGTCTGTTTTGACAGGCAGATAACTCTCCTTTATTTTCCTTCTGTTTCAAAATTGTCTTAACTATTCTCGACCACCGGTACTTTTCTTCCTTTTTAGCAGTTTTGTTGAGGTGTAATCAGCATACATACTAAACATCTACAATCAAAGTTTGGACACGCCCACCTGCCGGTGAAACCGGGGGCACAGTCGAGATAATGCACATCCCTCGTCCCCTAAAGTTTCCTTGTGACCTTTTGTGACCTCTCCCTCCTCTGCCTTCCCTCTACCCCTGTCCCCAGGCAACCACTGATCTCCTTCCCGTCACTAAAGATTAACTTGTGTTTTCTAGAATTTCATAGAAATGGAATCATAGAGTGTGGACTCTTTCTCGTCTGGCGTCTTTCACCCAGAGTCACTATTTTGAGGCTCACCCATGTTGCGTTTATTCCCCTTTATTGCAATCTTGCTAAACTCACTTATTCTAATAGTGATTTTTTTTTTTTGCA